>KN833003.1:30212-86896 GCA_000827315.1 Piloderma croceum F 1598 | reverse complement strand
ACTGATGCATAATTACCAAAAACAGACCTGACCCCACTCATGAGCAAGACAAAGAGATTCCATCTGTGACACCGGCCCAACAATTTGATTGAAATTCAAATACGCACTTTGCCTAAGGTGCCCGTCATGGTACGCGGATTTGGACCTCGGCTGAGCATATAAATTCTCTATGACGTTGACGAATTTTGGAGTGAAGCTACGGTATATATAAGGAATAGAACGGGAATGCATAAGCACCGGAGAAATCATCGTGCTTTCGGACGGGAATCACAGTGCACACCGGTGAATAGAAAGTACCAGCAAGACGAATCCGAGCGTCACCATCTCATTTACCAGCATTTACCCCAGAAAATGTGGTTTCTGCTTCTCTCGGTTTTGGCTTTGGCCGAACAACAGATTCTTTCCGCTCAGGCGGGGAAAGCGGTCGACCTCGGATACGCAACATACCAATCGGACCTCAGTATCGTTCCTGGAGTAACTAGCTTCCTAGGAATCCGATACGCCGCCTCACCAACGGGTAGATTGTTTGCTATCTCTTCTTCGATATCTATTAACGATTCTTCGAAGGCGGGTTACGATGGAGAGCACCTCAAGCACCCGCAAAGATGACCGAAGTTCAGAATGCGACAACTCAGCCTCTGCAATGTTTCCAGGCTTCCATAGCTGGCTCGTCAGGTCTCTCCACGACAAATCCTTTCAGAAAGCAGTCTGTTGATAAGAGAGATACGGTTGGAGTTACCTCCGAAGACTGTCTCTTCTTAAAGTATATCATATCCCCGACCATCCTCTATTCGACAAAGAATTTATGCTCTGAACATGTCAACTAGTGTCCACGTCCCTACTTCTCAAACATCCTCGTCACCACTGCCGGTTATTGTTTATATTCACGGCGGAGGGTGAGTTCTTCCTTTTCTGTCCACAACATCTATTTCATGTCTCTGGTAGCTATGATGCCGGAAACATTAGCGTTTATCCCGTGGAAGACTTCGTCAAAGCATCTGGCTATGGCCTTGTCGCGGTCCAGATTCAGTATCGTGTGGGACTTTTCGGTGCGCTTTGAGAAGTGGCGCAATCTCACCTGCAGTGGAAACTGAGGGACTCACAGGATTTCTACCTGTGCAAATGGTCAAAGATGGAGGCGACCTCAATACAGGGTTACGTAAGTTTTCACCGTTTAAATAACATTCAAGTTCCCGCTTAATGGTTTTGATGTCTCAGTCGATCAAAATTTTGCCCTGCAGTGGGTTCAGAGGCATGTGCGAGCAGTTTCGGCTTTTTTGATTTTTAGCATATTAGCGTTGATGCACAATTAAGATTTCCCTGTTTGGCGGAGAACCCTCCAAAGTGACAATTTGGGGACAGTCTGCAGGTGCTGGCTGTATGCTACAACACATGGTCGCGCATGGAGGACGTACCGAACCACCCCTATTTCGTGCAATTCTCATGAACTCACCGTTCCTTCCTTTCCAATATCCTTTTAATGATCCTATCCCTGAGGTAACCTATTCCTGAGGTAAGGAAGAATGATTCCGCTGATGTTCAATTTTCTTTGGAACTATCCACTAGACACTATATTCGGAGGTTGTGTCCCAGGTTAAGTCAGTCATCACTTATGCCGCCTCTATTCTTTGCTGATGTTATCAACAAAGTTGTACACATTCAGTGGACAGCCTGGATTGCCTCCGCAAAGTGGATGCGTCATTGTTGCTCGACACAGACACTGGGATTGGATTCAAAAACTTCTTGGGGACTTACTCTTTTGTTCCAGTCATAGACTATGATTTCATCGTCGAACGCCCGATGGAGACAATTAGCCGTGGTCGGTTGAATGGGGTAACTCTATTCAATCCTCAGCTTCATTAGTTCTTGCTGAAATTTTATCGTTTCTCAGCACACATTACTCGTATCTACCAACACCCACGAAGGCAATATTTTCGTACCCACAGCTACTCTTGTTCAGAACAACTTCACTTTCCGAGAATACGTGACACAGCTGTTTCCTCGCTTAAACCAGCACCAGATTGATCAGATAGTCAATATATATTCCAAGATCGGCTTGACGGCGGTGCCAGATCTTGCTGCGGCAGTAATGGGAGATTGTAAAGCTTATCACTTGTCCTTCCGATCTCTCGGCTGAAATTAGTTATATTTAGCTATATTCGTCTGCCCTGCTTACTATTCTGTTTCAGCGTTTGGACAGCAAGGACGAAAGGTTTGTGAATATGTAGCCTTTGCGTCACCCATTTCTGACATTTCAGGACAGGCAATGTTTGCTGTTCCGCCGGCATTCCATGCCGAAGATCTGTCGTATGAATTTAACACGTAAGCTTTTTGTTTTGTCGTATTGTATGTGAGTATGTAACGCCTGTCTGTTTCTTTACAGATTTGGTATCCCGCCGACTTTCAACAATACCAACTTTCAGAAAGCTTTCCAAGACGCCTTCCTCTCTACTGCGATATCCTTGAACGCTAACAGCCACATCAACTATGTTATCACCCCGGAGTGGCCAGATTGGTCGCAAGGTCATACAGAGATGTTGTTTAACAAGACCGAGAATAATGAGCCTGTGGTAAAAACCTTCACGACCGACCCAGAGGTATTGGAACGTTGCACGTAAGTGGTAAATCTTACAGCTGATCGACATGCTCTGATGACAATGTAACTATTCTGTCTTATTCTATCCAGTCTTTGGCTTAACTTAGCCCGTACCACCTCACAGTGAATCCACTCGGGAAAGACCCGATAATCAGATGGGAGTGCAGTTGAGTTGGAGTAGTACGAGGTGCTGGAATGAAGGTTCTTCCATTTCGTCTCCTAGCTTGATACCACTCCTGGTTTTCTCGTTCTTGCGCCTGAGAGATAGGAAAATAGGAGACACCACTGGTATTATATCCCGACTCCCAGCACCCACGTACACACCGATCACATTGTTCTCAACGACTTTATTTGGAGTCGAGGTGACACTGAGGATTTTTCGAATGTTATCCTCCAAAAATGAGATGACCGATGGTCCGGTGCCGTCACCATTCGACGCATCAGTAACTATGGCCATTTTCAGGATGGTCCAATGGTAGTCGGCCTCCCGTCCTCGCTAAATCTAAAGATCCGTTGGAGATCGCCTTCACTATACACGATAGTCGGCTCCCCACGCGATAAAAGGGCTGTCATGGAGTAACGCAACAGAGGGGCCTTCTCATTCTCTTCGAGGGGTTTGTTGCAATATGCCATCAGGTTGCGCTGGGAGTGTCATCTTGACAACGGGTTCGTCCTGGAGTTCCTAATTTACATGGGTTCGATTTGGTAAGTATTTCGCGCTATATTTCCGTGACGTACGGCTTCATCATTTCAGTACATGTTCAACTTGTATGCATGCTATGGACCTTTCTGATGAAGAGTCGAGCCACAGTAGTTTAGTCCAGGGATGCAATTGTCAGCCAATGCACAACCAGCTAAGGTGAACATAGCCATCAAGGTAGCAAAAAAGGTTTATATACATGCACAGTCGAGGTCGGCCGCAAGTAGTGTTGTACGTGCATCCCTGGAACAGTGACTGTTGTCAAGGGTTAGAATGGCAATGCCCATGCGGTGGGGATTATACCCCGTCAGTGCTGGCCCATCATGGTCACAGGTTCGCGGCTGATGGTACTACATCGGGAATATTCCTGGCCAACTTAGCAAATTCAATGGTGTGTCGACGTCAGTAGCCGGCTGGATTGCGGCAGCACGGTAGAGAGAATCATGCTAAACTGGACATTCTTCACGTACCAGAGGAACTTCCCAGAGAACCGACCAAAGTCTTTAGCATATATTTGGTGAATTGCTTACATATGGAGTAGGGCTTTGTATATTTCATATTCCGAGTCAAGGGGTTGGACTCGAAGAATAAAATGAATGGAACCTGCCATATTCAAATTAGTTCAGGGATTCAGTGACAGACGAAGGGCGAAAATATTACGGGCTACGCAGAGGATCGCAGAAGGATGTTGAATATGTCTCCTCATATTTCGTAATGAGCCACAGCACTCATCATGTGTCCTATCGCGATAGAAGAGTAATGAGTGTCTTTATAGATTGTCAATTATCTAAACCTATAAACATCAGGTACCACTATACAATCCCCCTATTACATGGCCGGCATAGTCAAGACAAATGGGGAAAAAAAATCCTGAGGCCAGAAACAATCATTCAGGCGGCGGAAAGCCTTCATGTTGAGACTGGCTCCTCTGTGAATTCCGCGTGAGGGCCTGATATTTATGATAACTGCGAAAAAAACATACATCCAGCCCTGACCCGCTAGGTTCAGCAGGTTGTGTATATTCATCCCGTCTCTGCACTCTTCTATAGGCATTGCGCGATCATTGTATGTTTTGAAAAAACGCACCTCAACTCCAGGCAATGATTCGCGACGGGGTCGCTCCCGCTCCCGTTCACGGTCACGGTCACGGTCACGGTATCGGTCTCTATCTCGATCGCGGTCGCGGTCGCGGTCCCGGGGACTAGTGGGCGGCGCGTCAACTCGCAAAAAGAGCGAGTTAATGTAGGGCAACAGCTCTACCCATGAGTCAAGATCGATGCCAACTACACGTCGATCCGCTCGTCCGTCTTCAGTAAATAAACTAGCCTCCGCAATGAAGCGTTGAGAGTCTGGTATATTTCCTTGTGGGTATATAGTGCGAACTGCCATCCTGATTGCTTCCTAACAGGAATTATGACGGTCAAAAGAGAGAGAAATGAAAACAGTGAGGGATAGACGAAGCGTACGTGACCGTCCATTCTCTCCAGATTCCTCCTTCCAAAGGCCATCCTTCGACCGCGATATTCGATCATGATAGGCGAGGCCGGAGGGCTAGCTGTAGACTCGGCAAGTGCCTTGATGCACAGTGCAATGCCGGAAGCAAAATCATTTGGTGACGATGCAAGGTTATTTAGGATCTGTTGAACGTTCGATCTACCCATCTGCTGATGCGATCTAATAAATGGTTCAAGTTGTCACTGATAGCTAAGAGATGAGACTGCTGCGTACCGGGAATGGTGCTCGTGTTGGTGTTCCGTATATTGTTGGTGTTCCGTATATAATTCGGGTTCGTCTGGGGGCTGGCCGATATCCTGGCTTACATCAAATTCTGGGTGACGATGGGATCACGCTCAGGCTTACTGGCTCGAATGATGTCTTCTTTTTCTTCCTACCGAACATGCGATGATGGAGCCTCACAGATGTTGGCGGGGTTGCAGTAGACGTCGAATTACTTACACGATGACAAGGGAAATAGGCCTACTCAAACATGATCTAGGAGAACACGAGGCTTCGGCAAAGCCCGCTTCGGCCGTAATATGAGTTACGGGTTTTGAACTTGATTCCAACGTTCAACGTTCAACCTTCGCACCTCGAGATATAGCATCTGACGGTCCACCCATTTGTTCAACGAGGTCTACGAGGTGTAAATTGAGTATTTCGTACTTCTTTGTCCACGATCAATCATTCGGGTGTCAACCATGCTCTATAGCGACCCTTTGCAGCTGGTAAGGACCTCATACAACTGCTACCTTTGCCACGTCTAATGCTTCTGCCACACCGCAGCACACCGCATATAAAACTTTTAAAACTTTCACCACCTGACAGTCCTGTTACGAGCAATTTGGAATGGAGCTACCCAGCCTTGGACTGGGGACTTTCATCCGAGTCGCATCATCTGCGTTGTACTCGTCCCGGTACGCTAGGTATCATGCAAACGATTCAAGCAGGATATACAAATTTTGTGGAATCTGACTCTGTAAGTATATTTCCGAAAAGGCTATCGCAAACTGAGAGCTCAATGCAAAGCTCTGAATAGACATCCATAAGGCATCGCATTATCCCGTGACTTTTTTGGCCCTGGCTCGAAGATTTTGACATTCGCTGCTTCCGCGCTGGATAGCCTTGCGGCACTAAGTTCATTCATAACTTTGTATCACTTACATCCGTTGGCCCTCGTCAGCCTGATACTAGGTGATAATATTTTGACCTGAAAACCATTCCTTCGCGACTGATTAACCGTCCTTGGTCAGAATTTTTGACAGCAAGTGCTCTTGTGAACTGTCAGTGTGGGTTTGACGATGTTTACCGCGGACGACGACTGGTTTAGACCAAGGGGACACTGACGCATATGTCGAACAGGTATTTCTTATACAAAAGAAAGACCGAGAATCTTCTCAAAAATGAATATGTTGATCTTACAAATGGCCAATAGGTCTTGTTTCAGGCACATGTAGGTTAGCGGTCGTCAACAGATTATTAAATGTCTAATGTTTGAATGTTACGAGTTGTTTTTCATTATGATCCACCAGAGCGACACGTTTTTACCAGTTACCAACGAGTGTGACGTCCCTGAAGTCAACAAACAGTGATGGCCAGACAAATAATTGAGAGACCTTGGGTGCCACTTATGGGCAGGTACTTGAAATGGCGAGCCGAACATTCTAAGTACAAAGAGATTGTTGATTATATTAGGCGACTCATGCTTGCTGTTAATAGTGCTTATTTTCAGTTCAGGGTCGTGTGTCGCTCTGGCTTAAATGCATAAATATCGGCCGTCACACGCAGGGAATAAGGGCGAAAACTGTCGTGTGACAGGTGCGGCGCAGAAAATAATTAGTATGTGTTTGATCTGTCGTGACGAGAACAGCTAAGTATTAATACCCACGCAAGCGAGAAGATAAGTAGTGCCAGACTTGGCGCATACAACATATTTAGAACAGCTATGTCCGCCAAAAATGCAAGCTAGATGCAAATCATGCACGCAATCATGAGCTCGAAATTGCTGACAAGGATTCTGTTACTAGCGATAGACCGAAGTATGGGTGAAAGAGTCGATTATATTGCGACGCCTGGCACGTTCGTCTCTCTATGTATTTTCTATTTATGTTAAGCTCAAACCTGCTCAAACGTGCCAAGGTGGAGTCGGGGTTCATCGATGGCACGTGGAAATCTAATGCTCTCTTGAGCCTAGTAAAACCGCCGTCGGACGCTTGACCGACAGAAAACATATGGACATATTCGGGATTAATTACTAAACGTCCATGCGGTCACCCAGTGGGGCTGATCCTCTCATATATTACCCACAACAAATTGAAATGCTTTCCATCGTCCGTACACAATGTTACGGTCGCTCTTATTGGCAGCAAGTGCTGCTCTTCTTGTCAATGCCGTAAATGATTTCTCATCCTTGTCCTGCCTTGTCGAATCAAAAGGAGTTCATGTTCCCGGCACTGTACCATGCAACCCACACGAACCACTTCAACACCGTCTTGCCTATGGGGGTCCGGACGGTATGATGGTCAGCTGGAGCACCCATGCTCGTCTCGACGTGCCGACAGTTTGGTACGGGGAGTCTCCGCTGTCTCTCTCCAACGAAGCAACTGGGTATTCCGTCACATACCCCACCTCAAGAGTTCACGACAACCACGTGAAGCTAACTGGACTCAAGCCTCATACCAAGTATTGGTATCGCACCTCCTTTCAGTTGCGTCCTGCATTTCACTCTGTTGTAGTCCTCTCAACATCCTTCCTTGCACAGAAATTGCGCTGGATGTGCTTACAGATCCACGGGAACCTTTACGACGGCACGTTTGGCTGGTGACCACAATTCGTTCTCCTTTGCCTTTGTGGCGGATCTTGGCTTGATGGGTGCCGACGGCCTCAGCACAGATGTCGGACCTCTTGGCGGTGCTTCGGCCGCGGCAAACCCCTTAGGCCCACATGACAAAAACACTATGCAGAGCCTTTTGGAGAGCAAAGAGTAAGTGGATCGCTTCCTCCATTCTGTCCAGTGATTAACCGTGCATATATGAAAGTACGTTTGAATTCGTTGCTCATGGTGGCGATGAACTCTATGCGGACTACTTCATCAAAGAAAGCTGGCAGGGATATTTTGGCAACAATAGCCTCATTCCAAACATGACAAGCGTTGTTGAGGGTTACAACTCCTTGTCTGAGCAGTTCTACGACCAAATGACACCTCTCACGAGCACAAAGCCATATATGGTTGCTCCTGGAAACCACGAGGCAAGCGCGTCACTACTATATAACAAAATCTGAATTTTGACACATACGATGATATAGGCAAACTGTGATAATGGGTAACCATCCGCTCTTGGGCCTCCATGCCGACTTTAATACATATACCTTTCAGCGGGACAACAGATGTTGTACACAATATAACTTACACCACCTCAATTTGCACGCCCGGGCAGACTAATTTTACCGGCTATAGTGCGTTCAAATTTCAAAATATTCTCTCCACGTTTTATAACATCCTGCGCATACAGTCAATCACTATCGCATGCCCTCCGATATATCTGGTGGAAAGGGCAACTTCTGGTACTCATTTGACTATGGTCTTGCGCATTTCATCATCCTCGACACCGAGACTGATTTCCCAGAGGGCCTCCAGGCCCCCGATGAATTTGGAGGCTTCGATGCTGGGGCTAATAGTGGTCCTTTTGGATATCCAAACGAGCAGATAAAATGGTTCGAAAAGGATCTTGCCAACGTTAACCGTGACATAACACCGTGGATTCTCGTTATGCAGCATCGCCCGTGGTACATTGGCACTCCCGAAAACTCATCATCGAACGTTTGTCTTACTTGTCAACTGGCATTCGAGCCGACAATGGTGAAGTATGGCGTTGACGCCTACTTTGCTGGACACACTCATGTGAGTACTGGTTGAGCCTTTTCATTATGCGGGCGTGGACACTATATCACCGATTTCAGCTTTATGAGCGCAATAAGCCCACGGCGAACTGTATGTACAATCACCACACTACTCCGCATGCTTTTCTTTTGGATGCGCTAATGTTTTGTCCCAACAGACGTGGTCGATCCTGCGGGTCTTCATAATCCCAAGTACCCATGGAACATTGTCAACGGATGCGGCGGCCACTACGACGGGCTTGACCCTATGAATAAGACACTACCCTACTATGCTGACGCGGGCTTCAACGCGTATGTATCCGCATCTCGTTGTGTTTATCCTAGCGGGTTCTCTCTTGACTGATAAACCACGCAGTGTATACGGCTGGTCGCGTGTTACGGTCCACAATTACACTCACCTTACACATGATTTTATCGCGAGTAGGAACGGAACTACGCTTGATAGTGCGACCTTATACAAGGAACATAAAAACGACGGCCGAAAGGGCAAAGGGGGGAAGCGGGGCCCGTAAATGTGGATATACTTACCCCTTGTATTTTCCTTGTCAGATACCATTTGGTTGCCCCAATAGCCCGTTTCGCTAAAATATTTACTGTGGTTGAATGCATTCGCAGCTTCATACGTACTACTGGAAAGACTAACACGCAGAACGATTGGGTTTTCACTACAACCAGACAGTCGCGTGTTTTTATTTTGTTCGTTTGTTCCGTTATGGTTGCTCAAATTTCTACTTGGCCAACTTGTTCTCCCTTACAAGTTTACTCCTCGTTTTAACACGGCGCCCACCGCCATAGGCATTTGTTGCCTAAGGCCGTAGGCCCATCCCTGGGGTTGATCTTCTTTTAACAAGCCCCTTCAAATTCAGCCAGCTATCTGGCGGAGAATTCTTCCCGTGATTTTGGGCGAACGTTTGGAGAAACGATCACTTGTATGTCAAACGACTTCCCATGGAAAGAGTCGAATCCAGCATTCAGTCATTGTCTCCGTACTGCTCCTCGACGCTTTGATCGCTCTCTTGAACCTCAAAGTCGAGGATGCAGATAAAATGACCAAGTTCATGTATTTTCTTAGAGACGTTTCTCTGTCCACAGAGCCAACACACCTAGACTCGACCAATGGGAGCAATGAGAGCAGCTTTCTCGCTCATAAGGAGCGACAAGATTGCTACTGGTTCCCTTGTTGGTTTTCCTACGCAATAAGTGAGGCCGAAAAGCACGATTGGATAGTTTTCTAGAGAGAAATCAGTGAAAATTGGGATACGACACAGGCTTGAGAGTACTATTACCACTCGGCCTGTGGATAATACACGCATTCCGAAAGTCAGGTCTCGCATCCCGCAAACCAGTAATCTCCCCCAACTTAAGTCACAAGCCTCTGCGCTGAAGCATACGGTGACGGCGTCTTCTACTTCTGCAAGAGCCCCTCAACATAGAGGCCGTCAAAGGTTATAGTAGAGCACCTGAACCTGACATCTCTGTATCTTCAGGCACTTCGTTAACCTTTCGCAGTCAAGTACTAAGTCATCTATTTCCACGACAGTATATCAAACAGAGCGAATAACGTCGACTAGACATACCTACGTCTTCAGACTCCTCGTCAATCCCTGAGCTTTCCCCAATCGTTACTCCAATAGAGACGAGCTGGCGAACGGCCTAGCTAAACTATCTCCTACTAAACGTAGGTTATCCGGCTGTAATAAAGCTCCACAGTGCAGCAACCGGCGGATTGGAAGGCGCATAAGAATTAATGGCACTGAAGACGGAAGTGCAAAGATCTGTGAAGATACGGTAAAGAATCTACAAGGGGGCACTGATGGATGAACAATAACACTTGGCAGTTGTATACGCAGGAGATAGTACCTTGGATGATTGTTTGAACTGTGTTTCATATGGGACCGGCGCCTCAAGGGCGGTTTTGCACTTTGAACGGATAAGTCCGCCGCTTTGAGAAAGCTCAAAGGAGGGTCCTTGCCAGCCGCCATACATATGTTTGAGCCATTTCGTGCAACGGTTCTCGCCATACAGCTACATGGCACATAAGTGTGCCCGAAGAAGAAAAAGCGACGACGAACGCATAAGGGCGCAAACGGAACACGCGAACACCTGTATGAACGAACGAGAACTGGTACAACCGGGGAAGTGAGAAAGCGGTAGGTACATCAAGTTTGCACGTGCGACGAGCGTCAAACAACAGCGTGACAGTACGCGTTACATGTTACATCGACGCGTCTTGTTGAACCCCAACCACGATGACGGAGTCAGTCCCACATGAAGAAAAACAATACCTTGATCTCATCCGCAGAGTCCTTGACACTGGAGAATCGCGCCCAGATCGCACGGGCACAGGGACCATCTCTCTCTTTGCACCCCCATCCTTTCGCTTTTCTCTAGTAGACAATACTCTCCCTCTGCTGACCACAAAACGAACCTTTCTTCGCGGTATTGTCGAAGAACTCTTGTGGTTTATCAAGGGCTATACAGATTCGACTCTTCTATCTACCAAGGGTGTGAAGATCTGGGACGGTAACGGATCGAAAGAGTTTTTAGAAGGGCGTGGATTGGGACATCGGAGGGAGGGCGATTTAGGACCTGTGTATGGATTTCAGTGGCGGCATTTTGGAGCCAAGTACGAAGACTGTGATAAGAGTTATGAAGGTAAAGGCGTTGATCAATTGAAGGAGTGTATTCAGAAGATCAAAGAGAACCCAACCGATAGACGGATCATCCTCAGCGCATGGAATCCGGCTGGTGAGTGCCTGCGTCCTTCTTTATATCGGTGGCTGATCACTGGTCTTAGATATACCGCTGATGGCTTTACCGCCGTGCCACATGATGTGCCAGTTCTACGTGCACCTCCCTCCGCCTTCCGCGCCGGCAGGAACACCGAACAAACTCTCTTGTTTAATGTACCAACGTTCTGCAGACCTCGGCCTCGGCATCCCATTTAACATTGCCTCCTACGCCCTCCTCACGCACATGATCGCACACGTCACTAGAACCCTGCCGCACGAACTGATCATCCAGCTCGGAGATGCGCACGTTTATAAAGATCATATTGAAGCTCTCGAGATGCAGTTGAAGAGAGAGCCGAAGCCATTTCCGAAATTGAAGTGGAGGAGGGATGTTGAGGATATTGATCTGTTTGAGAGCGAAGATATTGTAGTGGAGGGGTATATGCCGCATCCCAGTATCCCAATGAAGATGAGTGTGTAGGATGTATATAATGCATGTAATTTTGGTACGTGTTATTGACTTCCCGATCGAACTGATACCTCCCTGCCACATCTCGCTTCGATATTTTAGCATGGAAATGGCCGAATTTTTGCATTTCAGAAGTTTGCACAAACATTGATTTGAATATGTAGCTCTTGATCAGCTCAGCACCGGTGATTCTAGCTCGTCCTCGATTGCTACATAACCGAATGTGGCCAAGAAAATTTTGTTGATCACTGTTGAAATCTGTCGTCAGAAAACCTCCCTGGGCACTCAATCACACTAACTCGAAAGAAGCACAAAACCTCTGCCACGATGTCTAGTTCTTGTCTCATCACAGTTAAACTATGGCCACCTTGAAAGCCCTAACAATCGTGACTGATGCCGTCCTACTACCGGCACCCCGGAATAAATATAGGTACTTATTCTGAAAATTTCAGAACTACACTTAGCCCTTCTTTTCATTCTCTGTGTCTCTACGAAGAGCACCTGGGCGCTGGGCCATTCGCAACCGTTTCCCGCCATCATCTGTCATTCGTTCCGATTGGCGACGTATCATTATCAAGGATCCATGTGACAGACTTTGGCGTAGCGCCCACTCACCTCTGATAAGAATACTGCAACATATATTGGGCCAAACCTAATCAGATCTCCCCCAAATCACCTCAGTATCATAGCATAAAGAAGAAGATACGGACGAAGGGAATGGGCCAGATAACCCCGCCAACAACGAAGCGGGGTATTTGCATCCAGGAACGCTCGATGCCTCGATTTCTAAGTTAATCTCTCAGCTGTTAAAAGGTTGCTTAGGAGCTTTTCTCGATCCAAGCTCATAAGATACTATCGCACAGACCATCAAATCTGATCCAGTCGAGGATGCCAAGTGCCATACTTGTCGAATCAGCCCTCCCTGTGTTATTTGCGCAGATCAATACAATCGTCGAATTTTGCAGAGCTTAAAGGAGCCTTCTCGTTGTATGACAAAGGTGTGTCCAGAGCTGGTCCTGTTGTTTTGACTCAAAATCTTTAGACGGCGATGGCAGAATTACGGCTACTGAACCCCCAGGCGTCATGCACCCTCTGGATCAAAACCCGAGCGACGCAGACATAGCTAAGATGATAAAGGCTGTTGAAAATGGTAACGGTTTTATCGATTTTGCGGAGTTCCTCAGCATGATGGCAAACATTGGGGTCGATGATGGAGGCCAGTTGCTGATTGATGAATTCAGGATATTTGATAAGAATGGTGATGGCCTCATTAATGTGATGGAGCTGAAATGTGTCATGTCGAGACTTGGTTTGTTTCTTGTCTGAAGAAATCCATCTGGTGTTACTTAATGCTGACAGTCATTGAACAGGAGAGAAACTTACGGATGAACAGATTGATGAAATGATCAAAGAAGCTGAGATCGACGGCGACGGGTGCATTGATTATAAGGGTGAGTACCGAACTTCTTTTATATTTGCGCTCCAAAATATGTTTGCTCATTTCTGTTTTCTATCCAGAATTCGTGCAGGTAGTTATTCAATTGGCAATAGCGATATCACCTGCTGATCACGCCATGACTCAGGTGATGACCACTAAATAACAACTATGAAGTTTTCGCCTCTGAACGACATTTCTGTGGTAGACTTGCGCTGTGTCGTGCTGGACTCAGGACGACAGTCGATTACATCACTGTATATGCTATCTTTGTTTAAAAACAAGACGGAGTCGAGTAGGGTAAACGATATGAATCTTAGTTTGACGGTTAGATTCTAAAAAGATACACAGTAAGGTCATCTGCTCTAATAGCTCGACCGATTGCCGCCTGTGTAATCCATCTGAATATTCCAAGAACAAGGTAAAATACAAAGACTAGCATGCCGCCGCAGGGTGCAGCAGTGACCTTGTCGAGACATGCCTGCTTGTAAGAATCAACCACAATCTGGCATAACACGGGCATAGCCCAAGACTTACCTATTCGAGTTCAAACCAGTCGTCTAATTTGGACCAGAAGGACAACCGCTGTTTTCTCCAGGACGCCCTCTTCGCCTCGAGGCATGACTGACAAACAGGATGCCAGGGCGCATTCATCGCACTTGTAAATCCAATGATAGGGTCTTTAGCTCTGTGGATCAGAAAATCGGCATTCCCGGGCAGTGTCGATCGTATCGCAGGAAAGCCAGAGCAGATAGACGAAGTACCGCCGAGTGATTGTTTCTGCACGCAAGGAGTGCTTTTCTCTCTCAGCATTATGTTCCACCACTCATTACTAATGCTGTCACTCGCTCGGGCTAGGAGGACCATATCCGCTTTGGAAATGTATTTCCCCGTGCCCTGTGAGTCAACAGTTGGCAAATAAAATCAATGATGACAGTTCTGGCGTTAATGCAGCGGGGAAATTGTACCTCAAGAAAAATAGATCCTCTGACGAGCTCGTACAAAGCTCTCTTCAGGATTACTGGGACGTCGTATTGTCTTGCTAGTTGTACCGCCACCGCTGAATGCTCGAGCCATTTTGGCGTCGTCGAGAATCTGTCAAGTTTATCGGACCATACGTCCTTCATACAATTGACAGCGTAGTCGCGCAGTTTAGGAAAATCCAAGACGGTTGAGATTCGCAATATTGATGCCACCACTTCAAATGGCGGTCGTTCAAGCAGATAGCTTCTGTAGTACAAATCAATGTTGTTGATAAGTAGACCAAGGGTAGAACGTACACTAGAACAGAGCTATCCATGGCGGTTAATAAAGCCTCAAAATCCTGAACATTCGTCATGGATATTTTGTGGACAGGTAGATCGTCCACTTCCTTTGATTTGGGGACATTTTCATCCTCGCCATCGTCCAAAAGTTTGCTGAAATATTCAGACTGCCGCGCCAGTGTAGCTCCTTGTAGCTTAAACAAGGTGTCTTCGACCTGAATAATGACATCTCCGTAAGAATCCCAGAATATCGGATGTTGGTTAAGCCCAGAAGAGGGTTTTGATCTTTTTGACGCGCTTTGAGACTCGTCACTATGATCGAGTTCACGTTTGACGCCGGAAGTCTATTTGGGCGTCATTAGTAAAATGTCTCAACCACTGAAACAGACTGCGTACCGACGTCTGAGTGTCGTTAGTTGTCATGGAATGCTATTCGCCAGTGACGTCCAGCTATAAGGGTGCTGCAATTGTGTGGAAAGACGTGCGACTATATAGGTAAGGAGCCGAACATATGGACAACAAACAATGAGGCAAGCGCGTGTCAGAGATTACACGTGGTTTAGGCGTGCTGAGGGCATGGTCAATCAGGCTGCATCCTCGTGCCCTTCCGTCAAACGGTCCACAGACGCGTAGATTCAAAGATCAGAAGAATGACAGTGAAGCGACTAGTAGTTGTTTTTGTCAAGTTCACGTGGCGCCATTTTCACGTTCGACGGCCTCGCACATAACAGCATATCATCGTTTATTTCAAACAGGTCCAGTAACAATTAGTCCGCTGGTTGAATAGGAAACCATTTCGAAAACAGCATTTCGGGATCATACTGTTTTTTCAGCTGCTGCAATCTCGGATAATTGGTGCCAAAAAGTACTCGTGCTTTGTTATTGACGGGACCATCACCATCGGCATCAACTTCGGGATCTATGGAGGGTAAGAGCCACGACAATTTAACTCTGCGAGTCAGCTATTCTTGCTGGAAACACTTACCGTAGTTCCCGTACCCTTCTACTTTAAGGCTTCCCAAGAGTTCCTCATTGCCACTGGTCACAATCTCCGTTACCTTACGCGATGTCATCTGCGCCCATTTCATATTCTCGGCGGTGTTTTCCTTCCATCGTATGACGTTCAGAACGTTCGGATAAGGGATGCGTTGACAAGCAGTCGTGTCGTCAGGTACGCTGTTGATTTTCGCTAGAGGGAAATACTCGAACGCGAGGCTTATTTGAACGTCTGGACGGTCTTTGGTAAGTTCGATCAGGCAGGACAAAGCCTTGTTCGCAATATCGATGCTTGGCTTTGTCTGGAGGACACCCTTCATATAGGTTGGTATACCGTGGAGAGTATGCGGATTCTGGAGCAGATTGGATGGTTAATAAAAGTTGTGCATGAGACGATAAATAATATTATCTGACTTGAAGTGAATTCAGCTCTTCGTACAGAATCTCCTTTGTCATATCTGCGATAGGTTCTGAAAGTAAAGTCAACATGAATTTTTTTGCACCGTACGGTGAAAAAAAAAGAGCGAATACATACTAAGATCAAAAAGACACTGGAAATTCACCCTCCCTTCTTCTGCCGTACCATTATAAAAAATAATTACAACAATGTAAGGCTAAATAGGTCAGTGTATCGTCGCAGATTTAGATGTTAGCAAAACGTTCCTATATGTATATACATGAAATATACTCTTACAGCGCGATTAGGCCCTTTGGTTAGCACCAGCAGCATGGCCTCCTTTTCGTTGGGTCCATTGCCGTCGTTCCACCATTCTGCGGTAACATGAACTAACTTGTCAAGCATGGAGGTTGGAAATATCAAATTTCCCGCGTAGACATTCCGACGTTGAGGATGCAATTGGTAAACAAACTCTGTGACCACGCCGAAGTTGCAGCCACCCCCGCGGATGGCCCAGAAGAGATCGGTATTTGATTTGTCGTTGGCAGTCAAGATAGAGCCATCAGCAGTCACTATCGTCACCTGAGTACAAATGATTAGGATCGACTAGCACGCAACAGGCTGTGAAATCATTCGCCTGTTTCAGGTTGTCGACCACCAAGCCATAGGCACCGCTCAAAAACCCGAACCCTCCGCCTAACGTTAGTCTGCATAAATCAAGTCAGCAGAGGGTCCTATCAGTTCAGTTCAGTTCAGGAACAGAACAAACCCTCCAACGCCGGTCTGTATAAGATAAATGGTAGCATGTCGGCAGGTCGCATACCGTTTGAAAAAAAAAAATTACATGATTAACCGTTCCACCGACACTAGCCAGGCCATGTTCGATCGCAGCCTTATCTACAGCGCTCCATAGCGCACCTCCACCAGCATACACAAGTTTTCCTTCTGGGTCTATCCTGACTCCATCGAGATGCTTGGATAAATCGATAACAATGCCATCTTGACTTGAGCTGGCTCCGGAAGTGCTATGGCCACCTCCCCGAATGGCGAGCGGAAGCTTGCTCGCTTTAGCGAATGTGACCGCGGCAGAAACATCTTCGGCATCCTTTACAAAGGCTACGATTTTCGCTCGACGTTCGGCGTTGGAAGCCCATCGAGCAATGGCTGCTTTGTAATTCGAGTCGTCTGGCGTGATAATATCACCTTTGAATGACTCTTGGAAAATCAGAAAATCAGCCATGATAGTATGAAGGAAATTAGTAGATCTTTCGATTACTTCTGTTTCAACTTTGTGTCGCATTCGGCAATCCATATTGCTATATGCTATCTCGTTTGTGCGCCAGCATGGCATAACATCGCCGTCCGCATCGTCAATCCAAGCGGGCTTTGTTTCAGGGTTGACTTGTGAAGACGGCCCGGGATCACCTTCACAACTTGAAGGTCTCTCAAACCCGGGAATTGCCACGTGCGTGCCAAAAATTCACAGTGCCAAACAAAGAATGTGGCGCGACTTTTAGAACTTTTTTCTGACGTTTTTAATTTTTTTAAATTCCATTCCAGCCATGTTTTCGTTGGATTAGAGTACATTTCTCATAATGATGATAGATTGTACGATATATTGAGCCAATCGTGTTGTCACTACGGCTGTATGCTTTGTGATTGCCGATTTGGATCCGCGTTGTGACATAAGTAGTAGTCAAACATCGTGCCAACGATATACTGTCAATGATAGATGTAGAACGGGAGGACAGCGCACTCGTAACCCTTGTCGTAAATTGGTATGTAGCTAACAAATGACACGGTACAAAAAGAGTATAATTAAAAGGCACCTGAATAATTACTTTCCTGCTTGCGTTCCTCCGAATGTAACTCTTCTGCCAAGTTTAATTCTTATGCATCATCGTCAAGAGCTAACAGTACCTATCACGATCTTTGAGACCCTGGATACTATATATTCAATGAACATGGCAAAAACAAGACATGCTTAATCGGAGATTTAGCGGCTAACGTAACCCATAGGTGGGAACGAGCGGGCCAGGACTGCCCGGAGGGCCATTATTATGTAATATAGAGTCCGTGAGTTGAGATTCCGACCAACACCTGCAGCGCACGAGGCCAATGATTGCGGCAGTACTTACTCATACAGCATAATATAATGCTCCACCGAGATCATCCGTTCCCTTTCTTCTACAATCTGTGCCACTTCTGTTGTCAATCGTACTTTCGACTGTCAACAACACGGCTCTTTGTCCGATAACTCTCCCGCTTCCGCTTACAAGTCGACATTAGCTAACATGCAGCCCATCATAACCAAATTGACAAAGCTGCTGGGTGGGCGCAATAGTTGCAGTTATGTCTCTAAACTTATACCCTGCCACCAGGCGTCACCAGTCCAATTATCGTACCACCAATGGCATTTGCATCCACCGATAAGTTAGCTGTAGCGGTCACTTCTGCTGGAGGCTTTGCTCTTGTGCCCGCCGGTACGTTATATACAGCCACAACCGCTCTTGTGTCTTCTGATCTACGCAGCCTTCCACTCTTCGGCTATCCTCAAGTCAACTTTGCAATACATACGCAGTCAGCTCAATGTGCCCGCGAATGCAGCAGTCCCTGTTGGAGTTGGGTTCATCGGCTGGATCCTTGACAACACGGAATCATCGGACGACCCGCGTATCGGTCCTGTGCTAGATGAGCTTCCTATGGCAGTGTGGTTTGCATTCGGCAACGACCTTGGAAAGTATATCGCACAGGTACATGCACATGATGCAAGACGGGATCACAAAACGATTGTATTTGTTATCGTCCATTCTGTCGTGGATGCTCTGCGCGCTGCGAACGAGTGGAAAGTAGATGTTCTTGTCGTACAAGGTAAATGTCTCCATCGGGTTATGGTCGCTATCTCATGCATATTTACGCAGGCATTGAATCTGGCGGACACGGTAGCGCCAACGCTCCACCGCTATCCAGTTTTCTGCAGGCGGTACTCAGCGCCATTCCTGATGGCCCCGTGGTGATTGCCGCAGGCGGAGTAAGCACTGGGGCCCAAATTGCGGCGCTTCTGACACAGGGTGCTGCAGGTGTAGTCCTAGGAACTCGCTTTTTGTTCACCCACGAGTGCCAGTACTCCCCTGCCATGAAGGAAGTGCTTGTTTCTTCGGACCTAAATGCAACGGAACGCAGCATGGCGTTCGACGAAGTGTTTCGCACAATGGGCTGGCCTGAAGGAATAAATGGGCGCGCCATCGCGAATGACGTGTATAGAGATTACCTTGAGGGTGTTGCACTTGAAGAGCGGATCAAAAGATACGACGAGGGTAAAGCCGAGGGCGACAACAAGCGACTCATAATCTGGGCAGGTGTTGGGGTCGGTTTGACGGATGAAATCAAGAGTGCCAGTGTACGTCTGTTACTATACCGTTCTGCGCTGAGACTCAAAGATATATGCAGGATGTATTCAATGAATTGCACGAGGAGACAGTCAAAACTTTGGCAGCAGCCTCGCGTCTACTTGGATAATGAGTCCACAGTGTGGGATGCAAAGTGTATTGGTATTAGTTTTACTAGAAATTATTCCATCAAAGACGTGTCGTTACCATTTGTGTCAATGTCTTTGATATATATTCGCCTAATTTCATTGGTCATATCAAACAGGTAGTTTCGACACAAGAATCCACAACATTTGCGTGTGCAGTGTACTTAGGACTTGCGTCAGTGTCACAAACTCATGACCGTTACATTCAGATGACTGTTTTGAAGCACTGCTGAGGTGGTGACCCCGGGACCAGCCGCCGAAAGTCCCTTCCCTTGGAAACTACATTCATGATTCGTGTACGAGTGTCTCCTGTGTCAGCTATAAGCATACCTTTCAGGTTGAACATAAACTTCTCGCAGAAGTCTAGCAAAAGAGTGAATAAGTAGTCTGACCAAATTTTAAATTCTGATGAAAAAGGTTACCATTATTTAAACTGATGTCGCAATAATATTAGCATTTCAATTGTACAACCCAAAAGGGGATTACTTATATTCCGTGGTGGTAAACTTAACGCTACCACAGTGGCACCACACGACTTCGGCCAACATTGAACTTTTCAATTCGTTTTATGCACCGGGTTGGGCAATTTTCGATTGTGTAGGATTCATGAGCTGGCACTGATATATTGCCTAGAGCTGGAGACTTTCCCAAATCCGAACACTCCATGACATCATGGCGCACAGCATTGCCGGCCATGCAGTTCTTCCAGCTCTCTCGCTCACTTGTTCTGTATAGTTCTGTCAACGAGACCCGCCAGCAGCTTTCGTGTCGCTTAACTTCAACCGTACGGCGACAGTATCAATCCCGCTCACACGTTACGATGTCGGATTCCTGCGACTTGACAACATGGGCACAACGGCATATTTCCGCCATATATGAAGCCCAATCTGAAGACGATTTTCATCATGCGTTTGAAGCTGCCTTCTCTCCCTCATTGGAAACTTTCGTCAACCACGAACAGGTGTCAAGGGAATCGATAAAAGACGATATGGTGCAGAGGCGAGCGGCCGCGATTTCTTCGAGCGCGAAGTGGGAGAACGTGATGGCTGTTCCGAAAGATCAGGAGAAACCAGATGAGGTACACTTTCTATGTAATATATGTTTACAGCATATGCTAATGTTATTTGGTCAGGCTGGCATTGTGGCGGGTTTTCTGATCGTTACTCGATCACTCAGATTCCGCATTCGCGTTTCGCATGCACAACTTCTGACGATACTCACTATCAACGCCAAGTAACTGATTATTACTATAGGCTAATTTATATCACTGATATATTCTAACAGAATTGAACAAGATGCTGCTGCAGTCGCTGATGAACATGGTGACCACCGGAGAATTGTCCACCTTTTCATGACGATGGCGGATAAACGGGCTCCTATTCATTTCCCTCATCCAAGATTGACCAATTCAGGTGAAAATGAGGATGCAGACGGACAGGCATAAAAGATCCCTAAAATATAACATTCTATTGTAGGCTGTATAAGTAATCTGAGCAAGTACAGTGTAATTCAGGTATTTCCAGATGTTGAGGTCCTCGTTTCGGCCATCACTGATCAGCCTGAGTAGAGGTTTGCTCATTGTTTCATTCGTGTGGCCCTCCCTCATGGAGGTAAGTATTCTAATATTGGATGCTGAGGAAAGTACATGCTAGATGACACAGCACTTTCTGGGGTTTCCGACCTTTGACCATCCAGGAAGTTATCTCCTTGTTTGTGTAGGTGGAGTTGCATACCACTGAACCAGTGGAACTCATAAAAGACATGAGAGGAGCAGCATCAGGAAAATTCCTGGCCAACTTAGCATGACTTACCATAGTACTTGGAATTTCTGATTAAGTGGGGTTAACTAAATTATGTCTTAAAAAAGTGTTTTCATGGAGGGGACCTACTGAATTTGAAGTTAAATGTGCTTGATTATACTTAGCTTTGAGTTAAGGTATGCTAAAGGGACTGAAATTTTTTCACATATCTAATACTGTGTATTGGTGACTGTTCAATATAGGAAAGTGTGATGTGGTTAGTCACACTTTCCTATATTCAGAGGTCCTGTTGGTGCCATACAGTTCGCTTCAGCCCAAATTTTCACATTCTAGACCACTAAATACTAAATTCTGGCTTATTGTGGCATGAAATTATTGTGGGGGCAAGAGCCCAGCCACATTCAGCATCAGATCCTGTACTAATTTGACCGTATGTTCAGTTCAGAAATGCCAGTGATAGCTTTCCATCACTTTTCTAGACTAGAAGGCCAGGCCTTATTGCTCAGACTGGCCACCATAACCTATGGTGCCATTCACTTAGTCGCCACTCCTTGTGTGCAAACACTCTAGTGCCAGTGGAAAATACTCTAAATATATTTCCTACCACAGAAGTGCTCCTTTCACCTTGCTTCACAAGGTCTCTCAAACCCGGGAATTGCCACGTGCGTGCCAAAAATCCACAGTGCCAAACAAAGAATGTGGCGCACGACTAGGTTATTGGTACTGTTTGGCGACAGCATGTCTGTCGCAAAAAGCGGCATCGGCATGCTGTGCTTCATTCTTAGTCCAAGTACAGAATTTCCCATTACAGCCGGATTAGTTTATTGGTACCACACCATGTCTGTTGCAAAAGTCGGCATTGGCAATTTGGCATGCTCCTATCTTGTCTCGTTTCTTGTATGGATTTTACTTCATTGTCTACGGCTCATGATCACCTCGACCATGTGCAGGTCATATATTTACGAACACATGTGATCTAGAAGTGTAATTTGTATCACAACCGCCATTTAGTGTCGGTTCTCCCGAAGCAAGGTGTTGGACGACAACGTCGGCCACTGGTTGGCATTCACACTGGGAAGTCCAAAATCTAATGACCAATTATAGCAATTTTTATAGGAAATGATATATATTTTGTACAAAGAGTGCTATAGGCACACACAATAGATAATCTAGAATTGGCCATAAGAGGACCAATTATAGATAATCTAGAAGGCTGCCTATGATGGAAATTTGTGGATTTTGTGTAAATATCATTTATAGCAAGGACAATAAATAATATTGTGGCAATGCTATTGTGCCTCTTTATAGGCTTGTAGATAATCTATAATGAATCATCATAGCGTTTCACAATAGATTATATGATGTCATCACCTCCAGCGAGTCTTTATGGATTATCTATAAGCCTATAAAGAGGCACAATAGCATTGCCACAATATTATCTATTGTCCTTGCTATAAATGGTATTTACACAAAATCCACAAATTTCCATCATAGGCAGCCTTCTAGATTATCTATAATTGGTCCTCTTATGGCCAATTCTAGATTATC
The DNA here is from genome assembly GCA_000827315.1 of Piloderma croceum F 1598. Lineage (NCBI taxonomy): Eukaryota > Fungi > Basidiomycota > Agaricomycetes > Atheliales > Atheliaceae > Piloderma > Piloderma croceum. Next base: position 64,066 of record KN833003.1, on the reverse strand, counting down.
TATTGTGTGTGCCTATAGCACTCTTTGTACAAAATATATATCATTTCCTATAAAAATTTCTATAATTGGTCATTAGATTTTGGACCTCCCGGTGTGATTACAGCTAGTGGCAGTGCTCAAGGTGCGGGCTTGACTTATTACCTTTTTCAGACAAAATTATTTAGAAGGCTTGTAAATTTGTGAATTATAGCCCAATCTACTTAAAAATTAATGCATTGTGATTGCACTGTAAATTCAAAGGGGACTGTGTCTTCAGAATGCTACAGTGGCACCTCTATCAGTTAGAATTGAGCATAAGGCAGGATTTTGAGCTATCTGAGAAATAGAATGGTTGCTGCTGCATCAATAGGTCTTCAAATTGCCTCAAAGTTTTATATTGTGCTATTGAAATGTATTATTTGGGTACTGCCTACTCAGAATATTTTCTATGGCCTCAAATCCATCTCATAAGCTAGTGAGATATTCTTCAGAGCACCCAGAGTAGGCAGGTTGTGCTGTGGGCTATAGGCCTTCAGATAATATGCTTGCTAGATATCCTTCCAATTATCTAGTAGAAGGAGACCATATAATTTTTGGAGGCCTCAGTAGAGTTCCCCTTGCACACAAGCATGCTTAAAATGTCCTTAGAATAAAGTTTTGGACAGCCACATGCTAAATCCAGTAATGCGCACCAAATAGGGACTGTGGCTGTCCAAAACTTTATTCTCATGGCAGACATGCCCGAATATAACCATGCCACATATTCAAAAAATGTCACACATATTTTAAATAATGGCATTATTTTAAATATGTGACAGATATGTGGTGATGTTATATTCAGATCCTTTCTGGTGTGTCTGCTGTGTCTAGGGACATCTCGAGCATGCTCTTGTGCAAGGGGAACTCTACTGAGGCCTCCAAAAATTATATGGTCCCCTTCTACTAGGTAATTGAAAGGATATCTGTCTAGCAAGCAAATTATCTGAAGGCCTACAGCCCACAGCACAACCTGCCTACTCTGGGTGCTCTGAAGAATATCTCACTAGCTTGTGAGATGGATTTGAGGCCATAGAAAATATTCTGAGTAGGCAGTACTCAGATAATACATTCCAATAGTACAGCAACCATTCTATTCCTCAGATAGTTCATGTTCGAAATCGGACAAAGCAGCACGAGAACAGGCCAAACGAGTGTATTGAAAGGAGTGAGTGAGTAGCTACGAGATGACACGGAATATCAACAGTAATCAGATTATGTAAGGTAATAAAGAGTCCGTGAGTTGAGATTCTCTGATTTCCAACAGTTCAAAATCCTGCCTTATGCTCAATCCCAACTGACAGAGGTGCCACTGTAACATTTTGAAGACACCATCCCTTTTGAATTTACAGTGTGATCACGATGCACTAATTTTAAGTAGATTGGGCTATAATTCACAAATTTACAAGTGTTCTAAATAATTTTGTCTGAAAAAGGTAATAAGTCGAGCCTGCACCTTGAGTACCACCACTAGCTGTAAGAAGAGATTGTATTGAGCAATAGTTGATAGCTAAAAAATTGACTAAAAAGTGACCTTCCCAAATTGGCGGATGATGGCAAATTGGTGTCTGTAGCCCTCAGAAATGCTGTATATAGTGGGGGGGTTCTAGAACCTCTTAACAGAATTTGACAACCCTTGGTGCAAAATTTTGCCATGCTACCCCCTTGAATCAATGGCATGCCCAACTGCAACCGAGTGTGACAAACGGTCACAGTTTTCAAACAAATTTGGTAACTACAGCCAGCGAAAATCAAGACGAAAATGTGTGCTACTGCAGATTCATTTGCAAAACACTGTAAGCGAGCCATTGAGGCTTGGGTACAAGTGTTATTGAGTCCGACCCTGTCCGAAACACGTGGGCCCTCCGAGTCTCTTTTCAGCTCTTTTCCCACCACTAGTGACTCTCCAGCAACTATGACCTTGGTCCTTGGCACCATATTACACACCTTTATTACGGGTAGACTTGCTATCTGACTTGCTGTATGAATCTGCTGGATTGACTGACTGACCTTCGGCTTTGCGATCAGACAATCTCGCTTTGGACTTCACCAGTTCATAATCATGGAACGCTGCCCACCAGAAATACTCCTCCGTATATTTTCTCTCGTCTGTAACGACGGAGGTCGAATGGGCCGATCGCTGTCTCTCGTGTCGAGATACATACACGATACCTCTAAAGCCGTCAGATTCCAGACGGTTACCTGTCGGAATGCGGCTCAGATCATCGCTTTTGCATTCATTCTGGATCAGACCCTCCCGCGCCATCGTATCGTTCGCCATCTATTCTTGTCGTGTTGCTCTCGCGATTCCCCCCATCCGGGCTTCGCTAGAATGAACTCACAGCACATGTCACATACACCATTCAGTTCTCCGACGGCATCTCAGCCACTAATATCCACCATGGTCATGCATCCGGTCGAGAAGGTCGTCACATTCGATACGTTGATGAGCGCGTACAGGCACGCGCTTTCTGTCATCCCTCGTATTCTCAGCCAAGCTGCTCAGACTCTCAACTCACTCTCACTCCACATCGATTGGCCGTCCTCGGAAATATTTTTTCCTTCGCACCTACCAGTTCTGGTTGACCTTTCGATAAATCAGCCCTGGGCACGCTGGCATCTGCGTAGCAAAGAGCTGAGTCAGTTGGTGTCGTGCCCTTCATTGAGGCGTCTTGCTCTCAACGGCTATGCCTATATTGATGACCCAGCCGAGATTATTGATAGCATCCGGACATTCGCCCCCTCTCTTACGTACCTTTGTCTTCCCCGAGAGCCAGCAGGCTTAGAGCCTAGATTAAAGGAACTCATGGACCAGCCTACCCCGTCGGAGGACGTTGTATTTCCTAGGACGCTGCAGCTCCTGCTCATACATGATCCAGAATTTATTGGATGTGAAGCGGTGTGGTTAGAGGATCCCCGATTGGTTGCTGTGGGTCGGTCATGGACTTTTGCACGCGGCGTCGGACCTCTGGAACTGCAATGGGAGCACCAGTGGTTTGACGGCATCAACGGTGGACAAGGGTTTTGGCGCAAACCCGATGGGGCCAACAAGTTTTCGATTCAGATTGCGCAATGACAACGCTGAGGGTGACAAGACTCTGAAGTGAGTATAGAACTGTTTGTATAATAACAATATTCTGATTTGTTACTGTCCCCGACTACAGGTGAATTAATTTCCTATGTGTCGGAAACGACCTTTTCCCATGCTACTTGATTTATTCACACATAGCATTACCAACTTGTATTATACTTCACACCAACCGAGATAGACACCAAAGTGATGCACGACTTCTGAACTCTATTGTGAATGAAGATCGGCTTCGGACTCACGTAACCAGAACACTCTATCATCAAGGAATCTACCTGATGGAAGTGTACTTTCAGTATAGTCTACAACAGACGGATCTACGAGACGAACACTCACCACCTTATCACGATACATTCATCTCGTTACTGCCAAAGATATCATTGACCTAGTTCATCGTTAGAAATACGAACAGAGCCGCCTATTTCTGAGGAGTTTGGCAGATGCTCGGTCCGATTGTAACACCTGATTATGACTTCGCCTGACATCCATCCGTCATTTCGACGAGCAGATCGATAGATTCGATAGCCGGTTGACACACTATTTCCCCTCGGTCTTGATTTTGACGTAATAGGTCTGCATGTATGGGAATAATCAGTGAACGGTCAGATCGACCTCCGTGTCAGGGCAAGGAGGTACTCAGCAGTGCACGGTCTTCCGTCACACATTTAGCAAAGCTGTGGCCATTCCATCCATAGGAAGTATGCCTAGGGAGGGCTCGGCTTTTAGTTTATCCGTGAAAATGAAGTCGCCATCCTGAAATGACCACGCCGGTGCCGTAGGAACAAGTAATGAACACTGTGCCAATGCCTGTTCAAGATGGCCGCTGAGTTTCAATTGTGGGTTCTGACAAGTCTTCCTGTCACCGCACCCTCCCCTCCTTCTCGTCGATGATTTGGCAATACTTGGATATAAGTAAGTAGCTGCCCCAGTCAATTTGCTTTCTTCCAGAAACCTGCACGCATCCAATCTCTCGGGATCATTTACTCCCGACTCTGGTCGAGCCAATGGCAAGTAAATGCTCAGGCGATGCTTGGCCCACCTCGAACAAGTCAGACGCGGACGACATCAAACGAAATGCTATTGACACGTCCAATATCTCTGAGAGCACCAATCATGACACAGGACACGCGCAACTTGCAAGCAATGACGAAGGTACACAAAGCGTCCGATGCACGCGTTTCTAGGCACCCTTACTTCTGGGAAGACATGGCTGCAGACGTCATCCGTCAAAAGCCAAAGTTCGATATAGGCGGAGCGTTATCACATTGTTTCATTTTGGACTACATGGATGTGAAGGATCTTGAGATTCTGCTGGACACAATGGAGAATGCCATGTAAGTAATGATATCCAAAAGTTGGGCGCGTCATTCATCATGATGCTCGAATTTAGCACGTATCACACCGAACCACCATCTTTCGACTATATCGCTTCCTTGCTGCGGACTTCTATGACTCTAAATTTCCCGAAATTTCGGGAGTTCGCCATTCACTGCTTGAACGAGGCGTGGCCGAGTGATCTCGATAGTTTTGTCATCGATTTCAAATGGCATGAACGCGCAGCCGAAACCGTCACACTTGCACGAACCTTCAATGTCCCATCATTATTGAAACGAGCGCTCTATGAACTTCTCCGGACGCCCGGATTCTCGAAGGTATAACAAGTCTATCCCGTTAAAACTTCATCTAACCTTGAATATTATAGGACCCTGCAAACGACCTGTCGAAAGACGACATCATTATTCTTTCCAGGGCTCGCGAACATTTAAGTCATGCGTGGATCAAGGCCGCCATCATTCCCGATTCCAAGCCTTGCGTGCAGTCACTACAGACTTGTGCGGGTATTCAGCAAAGACAACTGCTGGTGACGAATGGCATCAGTGCGTTCAACTACGATCCTATCCGCGGTCTTGTTTGCGCTGCGGGTATCCCTGAGAGCGGCTGGAATTGTATGCGAATGGTGTGCGACGGTGAAGATGTATGAGTTGATGGAGAGATTTGGGACAAGCTTGACGAGTGGATACAACTGAACTGATATGTAATGTTAATGTCTGGCAGATCTGCCGTCTAGGATACCATAGTATGTTATAATGCCCTACTTTTCCTTATTGTAGTCTCTTGTACTTGTACCACTGCTTTGTGAGGTATTCCTGACGTTGTAGTCTTTTGTCATTTTCACTGTAGGGACAGAGGATGGTGGTATTCTTAGAATTGCTCCAACTTAAATCTTTGCACTTACCTTCTTCGACAACAGTCATCACTCTCATCCACATTAATTATTGCGGTGGGACCTCTGCATTAATTCGAGACGTTTCGCCATCTCTCCGTCGCATTTTAGGAGTCCGACATCCAGATTACATTCCAATAACACATGGTAGATGATACTACAAACAATAAATGAAGAGCAAGAGTACAACCAAAAACCAGAATCCGTATGCCCACATCTCAGAACCTTACATGTCCCCCTCATCATCCTCGTCCCAATCCACATTTTCAAGCGCAGCTTCGCCTTCATCGTACAACTTATCTAGCCCAGTCAATTTCTCCAGATACCCTGGCTCATTGAACGCTTGAAGCATCATCTCAAATCCATGCGTCTCATACGCTTTCAGAACCTGTGATGTTGTTAGTGAACGTGAATCTTGCCGAAGATAAAAGGACATACCGTCTCGCTACATCCCGTGCATCGGTCATACGCGGCTCCAATAATCGGCATGTTCCTGAACTGAGCCAAAAAACCACGCAGTTGGTGCGGAACGAGTCCGAGGACGCTGCCGGATGTACTTGGATCTGCCGTGTCCAATTCAGTTTGAGGCGGAGGAGCGGGAGCATGAACACTGATGTGAAATAAAGGTCAGTTCGAAGGTGACGACTGATGGTAGGAAATACGTGCCCATCTGGATGTTGAAGGAGGGATACGAGGAGCTCAACAGCTGTAGAGGCCGCTATGCTCGCCAAACCTGGACGGGTGACAGTACACATTTGATCTAACGTTCGGTCTGTCAGGGACTGATGGCAGCGATTAGCTGGGCATAGAGAAAATGAGAGGATAGAAGACAGCATACATCAGCGGGTGCCACGATGTCGTTGCAGTAATAGCATCCCAGTCGGTTGCCCGATGAAGTAGCAGCCCGAGCTCCATGACGCATCACAAGGAACGTATCAAACCCGAGGGCAGCGTTCATCACGATCTAAATCAATAGATGGCTTGAGTATCATCCAAGCCAGATAATGACAACCAGACGCACCTTCCCTTTCGCAGCCCCCAAAACAGTAGGCAACCACCGACTCTCCCTAGAATCCATAAGCAAGAACACGACATCGTGGTCATCGAACAGTTTCTCGAGGATCTCGACGTCTTTCTTTGTTTGGTCCAATGACCCCGTTGGGACGGGGTGTCCGGGCATGGGTATGGAGAGATTGAGGCCAGTTGCGTTCTATAACAATTGTCAGCATCGGTTCCTCTTCTGGTATACGAGAAGAACTCACAATACCAGGAAATATCTTCTTGAGTCTATCGGCTGCGCATGCCGCTTTCGGTTTACCGCCGTTTAGACAGTCTTCGAACTCAAACAGCGGCTGGCGAACAGGGTTGGAGAAAGAGACGCGCGCGGAGTCTACGAATGTGATCGTTCGGACACCCCAGCCCTGTCGTAAAATGACATTAGTATGCGATTGCAAAGCGAAATAAGATGCAAGCGGACCATGAGCGTACGAGCAACATAACATCCAAGGGTTCCTGCGCCAAGGAGTAGACATCTGGTGGACGCTACTTTATCCAGATCCAATGCAGGGAGAATCCTCCATCTCATCAGTTTCAAATTTAGATCAACAGCTTGATTAGCCAGCCTGTGCGAAGCATTGCGTTATCATCATTTGTTTCTTCCCCAAAGCGTACAAAAACGCACCTCGCAGGATCCATCATAGGTGCCAAATCAGCAACCCTAGGCCCCAGTTTTCCTTGGACGTTCTTCTCCCAACCCACCGCACTTGGCTTCGTCGTGGGGTCCACCCCTGCAGCACCTGCACTCAGGACACCAAATCGGCTCTTCCACGTCCCGGTACTTGAGGGTAGTTCGGCATCGCGCCAACAGAGAATGCGAAGTTGGGTCGAAGATGAATGGAGTGCACGGAAATAAGCTAGGAGGTTTCGGAGGGGCCAGCCTGGGTTGTCAGGCAGCGCAGACGGGTCTATGAATGCTAGTGTTTGCTATTAGATAGGGGATAATGTTAGTTGGTTTATACAATGGCTCCGTCATATCGACGAAGGCGAAAATCGGGTGACGTACAGAGGTAGGGGGTACATTAGCGAAGAATTGATCGTGGTCCTCGATAGATCCGATCTCTACTGAATTCCCAGCGGGTCGAACCAAGAAGAATGGCCGTGAATCCGACTGCAAATTCCTATGAATAGATTGCAACTGCATGACCAAGGGCATGAGTAAGATACAATACAGATTCATGCTTACTCACCACTTCAACCCCCAATTCACCATCGGCATCCTTCCACCCTTCACCCCCAATCTCCCATGCAGGTTTCGATACGAACGCGGGAAACGAAAACCAATAGTAGTATTTGTATTTCTTCAGGTCGGCGTATGTGATCAGGAAGAATTTGTTCAGCAAAGACGTGTCTTTCTTTGTGATAATGCTGTCCCAGATCTGAAGGGTGGTCAGTAATCCCTTTCCGTAGTGGCTGCGTACGGGTAATGAGGGAGTAGACTAACCTCTTCTGAAGCCTGGTTGAACAAAGCAGTCTTATCTGCAGCCTTAAAATCCTCAATAGTGTTGAAATTCTTGAACGCGCCTGATGCAATGACCGAGTGCGGCGGTAACCTGTCATCGCCAGCCATCAAGACGCGTCAAACTCGGGAATCTGAGTCTGCTTACTGAGATCTCTTCTCCAAAGATTCGGATCCGATGGTCAAATTACATCCCAACGCGATCTCCTGGCCTGTCTCGCGGTCTTTGACAGATCGACCGACGGAGTAAGATCCTGTGATTGGGAGTATTTCATCGGACAGACGGAGGACGTCTATCTTTAAGTTTGTTAGTTCGTGCCAGAACGCCGGTTGAACCAACGATGAGAACGGTGCGAATTGGACTATTGGCATTGGCATATCGTAGTTGCAGACAGAGTTGCACCAGTCCATGCCGCATTTGGGACCAATAATAGGCGCCCATCATTTCTGCTTCCACACACGCCGTCTCTTTCCCCAAGAAATCTGACCTTAGGGTGACTCCGGCCCAGAAATCATATCTATGGTAATACGTGCCAGTGGGGTTCCCACCGGTAATGGGGCGCTCACTAAATCTGAGTTTTTGTGTTTTGTTTATTATATACAATCACCTGGCCTGGCTTGCATGCATATGCAAGGATCGGACTGTCAGCGTACTCGAAAAGTATAGGTTGTTGTTTCCGGATGATAATGAATTTGAATACATTATTGATGAGCTGGTTGCCACTGCAAGAGGATATTATTATGATGGTGAAAAGGTGAGCTTGCATGATCCCTTACTTACATGGGACATAAAATCAATACAACCAAAGATCAAGACCGAAAAACCTGTCTCCGCAATTGCAGCAGAACCGTCCGATGACGAGAACAAAATTGAGGCAAAGCTACAGCCAAAGAAGAGGGAGACCCAAAGAAGCCATCCAAACGAGACAGTAAAGTCTTGGCATCAACAGATGACCTGAATTGGTTGACGGAGGGATGATGAGTCAGATGGAGAGGGCTTTGGAAAGAACAGGGGAGGGAGACCAACAAACCCTGTTCGTCTGTTGGTGTCAGATGGCTGTCGTGCAAGAGTACTTCTATATAGATTTTATGCACTTCATTAAGCCGATTCAGGTGGAGTCGGCCACTGCAAAAAAGAGCTTGGTGAAAATATATATGAGAATTGAAAGGCTGGTCAGTTTCAGTCCCTTTTCGTCCACAGGCCATTCAAAGAAGCCATTTTTCGGTTTCACCACATGTCAGCGCTAGCGACTGTTAGGCTCAATGCACGCAATCTATACCGATTGCCAGCAGTATTTGTTGGTTTACTTATTTGCTCTTATCTGCCGGCTGGTGTTGGGAGGGTCATTTCTTAATTTACAGTTTGCTTAAAATTTGAGTGATGATGTGTAACTCAAGCTTGCATTTCATAACGCTGTTACCATAATGTTATGGAGTAAATCCTTCTTTGCTTGTCGCTGCGAACTATTGTCTGATACTCATTCCGGATCATAAAATCCCTTAATCAATGTGACAGACTAACAACCAGTAAGGAATCAACTTAATGTTCAATATATATTGATGAATTCATGTGCATGATCCGCCGTGAATGGCGGAACCTAAAGATGCCCAAGAAGCAGAAGAAGCCGAGGGATATCGATGACCGAGCTGGGTTGAAAGCTACCGCGTGTGCAAATCCCAGACAGAAATTCCCACTACACATTTGTCGGTTGGATTTGACATAAGTTAGAACTAGTACTGCATCTAAAGATTTCTGACACGAATGGCTTTTAGCTGTTGGTTATAGTGCATGACGACTCACAGGTTGATCACTCCTATGAAGGCGGAATCGTCGCCGTCGCTGTGAGGGTTCTCCGGTAGAGGGCAAGCAACAGTCGCTAGTAGTTTATTCCGCTTCTTACTGACTGGCAAGTAGTACTAGGATGCATATCATTCGGACTACCGTCCGCTAATTAGGCACTTCACGGTCAGAGTGCATCCACATATGTATAAATATATCTGATGCAAAGAGTGGATTCCAATGTTCGAAAATGTGCGCCTACAACTTGAAGGCGTCGTCTTGTAGGGGGATAGTTGGTAATCCATCGATGGCCAGTCAGAATGTAATCTGAGTGACTAGAAGAAACATTCTTGATCCCGGCTTTGCGGTCATATGTGGGAATCAGGGATATCTTCGGTGTGTCATCGTCGTACAGTGCTGATCATGAATAGGCGCCGAGGCTCGGGAGTTTTGGGGAATCGCTGCCGCACGCATTCAGGAAGAGATGATATTGAATATACTCTGCTCCGGACTCCGTAGATTTGTTCTGGGACTGAGGCTTCAAAGTTGTGAGCGGTCATGCGGTCGTTGGACGAAAAGAACATAACCATCCTTACTCCTAAGAATCGGCCAGGTGGATCTGAAAGAAAAATGAAATTTATTATATATTCCCCGCCGAGACAGCTGGGTTCAGCAGGCGTGTCGAGCACATGTAGCATTGGCAACCATCACTGAGCCGAGACATAAGCTCCGACTGCAAATCTACGCGAATGCGGGGCATCGGTTACGGTAGGAGGGATCAGGAGCCGTGAATGTGAATTTCTTAGCGAAAACGTGCCTGCCTAGAAACGTGCATCAGAATACGGATACATACACGCACCTACAATTGTTGTTGAAAAGCACATGTGTTGAGGGTGAAGTCGTGTGGTACAAGAATTTCTGAGGTCGGCAAGAACCGTAACGATGCGCGACGTCAAGATCAAATGCCGTAATTACTTCTTTTGGAGGTGCCATTTATCGCAGAGCTGCAGTCTGACTGTAGAGAGGCTGCCGCAGAGCACAGTGGAGGAGTCAGTGGGGGTATAATTGATTCGATGCGAAGTGGTTAATCCATGTTATACATCCAGTGCCGAATACAAGACAACGCAATAGGCCATTCAGGCACTAACCATATCAGTTATGGTTACGACCTTATAAGACTGATCTCAGAAGCTTTGACCAATTTTCGTTCCTTCTTCTTTGTATTGTGCAATCGTTTCTCGCTGTCTCCTCGCACTCGTTTCCTCACACTCGCGCTGCCGCCGCCGTCGCGCGATCTTCCACTCTTTGTAGCAGCGTAAAAACAAAAGCCCAGTTCATTCAGAAAGAATGAGAATCTCTGTCTTTTTTCTCTCAGCGTTGTCGGTTGGCACGCTGGTCGTATTGGGACCAGCCTTCGCATCTGCCCAAGACTCTCCAGCAGCTCCCATACACAAACGCACAGGCGCAGGCCTCGGCCATAAACGCGTCGTGAACTCCAGACGGGCCGATCTCAACAAGCGGGACGCCCTCTCTGCATTACAACTTCTCAACGCCACCATTGTCGACAAGGCCACCCCCAATGTGGCCGCCGCCAATGCCGGTGCTGATCCGTCAACTGCAGTCGCTGGGAGTGGAGTGAAGACGCCCACACCTCCCTCTACAACCAACTCTACATCAAACTCTACCTTACGTTTCCCCGATCTCGGCTTCAAGATGCCCACTACCGTCCCTGATTCCCTCGATGGCTGGTGGGCAGATGACAGCACCGAGTACGCATTTCTTGGTTTCAGTTATGAGATCACTGCTTGTGAGTTGCCCAGTGGGTATTCCAATGACCACTACTTAATAGGTTCTACAGGCCAAAGCCTAGCCCAGCTCAAGAAGGACTTCGAGAATATCCGCACAAAGTTTAATGGCCGATACATTCGTCTCTACGGCACTTGTGATAATAATGGCTATTACAACGATATTGTAACAGCGGCTTGGGATGCCGGCTTGGGCGTCCACGGTCTCGTCTGGGTAAGCTCACCAATGAAAATCTGCGCATTTAATCGTCTGATACATTCTTTCCAGTTTGGCTTCAACGGTGGCAATGAATGGGAAAAGCGCCGCGACGAGCTCTTTGCCATTCTCAAGTCGAACCCTAAAGCTAGATACGTCACGCGGGTAGTCCAGTTCGGCTCTGAGCCCCTCTTTGACAGCGTCCTCTCCGTCTCTGCACTTGCCGCTCAAGTGATAGCTGCTGAGAAGACGCTGAAACCTTTGGGCATCCCGGTTACCGTCAGCGACATGGTGTACGGGTTCACGAAGGATGGAGGCTCGAAGGCTGTGTTGGAGGCCATTGATCAAATCAGTATCCATATGCTTCCGTTCTTCAGCAGTGAGTGCCCATCTAATGACCTTTTGAATCTTAATGGATGGTTCCTGATTATGGGGTGCAATGTTCCACAGCCAAAGCGACTACTGGTGCCAACGCTTGGCCTCTCGTTGAGAGTGATATCAATTGGGCCTTGACGCAGGCTCCCCTGAAGGGCAAGAAGATAATTTTGGATGAGGTATGCCATCGTTATTCGTTTTGCTTTCAGCGATTTGGTATCTGACTCTGCCGGTTTCTCGCTTAGAATGCCTGGCCCAGCGAGCAGGGGTCTGGCGTCAAAGCCAACTCCCAAAAGGCCGTCGCCAGCGTCAGCCAGCAACAAGTAAGCTCTCCAGTCCCCGTTTTTTATCGTATATGTCTGCTGACGTTGCCCACCGATAGGCGTACTTCGACCTCCTCGACTCCAAATGCTCCTATTTCAAGCAACATAAGATAGGCTGGATGTTCCACGTGTATTCCAACGACATGGAATCCGAGTACGGTCTTTACGGGGATAATGGGAAGATATTGTTCCCTTTCCATCCCAAGACATCGTGCTAAAATCCCGGGTAAATATACCCCTCCACTACCACCACCCCGCACTTGCTCTTGTTCCCCTTGTTCATCATGACTTACGTGCGGTCGTCATTTACGTGCACCGGCTTGCGCTATGTTTAATATCAATTTCTCCTGCCATGTGGGATACGCTTGATGCCTACTCTACCTTATCTTAGTTTGGTTATTGACTCGAATATGTCTGGGTATTTGTTATATCTTACACATTTCCTGGTTCTCTTTTTTGTTGTTGTATGACATCTTGGTATTCTATACTGGCTCTTGGCGTAGTCGGATACTGAGTTTGTATACCTACTATCAACGCTACCCGTAGCCTGCCGCTCGTTGAATGTCACGGATCACCCACTTGTACGACCTACAAATGGTTTCATAGCATGGCAACCGTCAGAGTCAAGAAATCACACCTGAATATTAGTACAGGATTCATGTCAACATGCGGCATTCGTCAGAAGGACATCACAGCTGCGTTCTTCTTCGATCCGAATGCATAGACGATGGCTTGGCTCATGAATAGACCAACGGTAACACCGATAGTGACTGCTATCATTGCGCCGCCGATGTCGATACCACTACCGTCGCCTGTTATCCCTCCTGCCGCCGAGAGACCAGACTAACAAGGGAACAGTAAGCACAAATACTCAGAAGTCAAAAAATAAATATCAACGCACGGGTACCAGGAAAAGGACACCTGTGATCATGGAGGTGAACGCTGTACCACCCATCTTACGAGAATACAGATTGCCAAGAATACCCGCAGTGAAGGCACCAATTGCCGAGACGATATCAGAGCGATTGAAGATGTAATGATTGGCAATCTTGTTAGTCGCGAATGCCGCGGAGGATATCATCACCATTACAAAGAGGTTGAGTGCGTTCTTGGTGCCTTGGTACGGTTGAAGATTTGCCAGTGAGGAAATGGTAGAGAACGTTGGAACGATGAGGAATTGAACCCAGAACGGAGGTGCCTGCAAATACCAAGCAATTCCTGCTGGGCGATAACACCCTAAGGGAGGTAGCATAATCAGTACGTCAATACTCCGCTTTTGTGTTTCGATCGAGACATGATTATTCACCATTCACAACGAATTTTCTGATGCCTACCGCAGTGTCCGTAAATTGGTAAGTGCCCACCGCAGCATGGCCATTCTGCACGGTGCTGTTATCAATGAGGAAGCTGGCGAGTATCGTCGTAGTGCCAGAGATCTCGTCAGATAGGCTCGCGAGTCGATGACGATAGTGAACGTTCATGACTAGAAAAATCTCGGAACCGATTTGCAGCCCGAAACCCTGCATCCCAACATATGTCACTGCGTGGAGAGGTGGATAAAATGGGCGTACACACCAGAAAGAGCGTGTACATCAAGGAGTATACCATACGCACGCTCCCACATACGATATTTTTCGAGGCTAGTTCCAAAGAGCTGCTCACTGCGAATATTTGCTAAGTTGGTGTCAAGATCAAAAAATAAAATTTTAAGAAGTCGTACAAATCAAATATCCAGGAAGAATGCCGATGATACTCGAGGACGTAATGGCAGTATAGCAGAAAAGATTGCCCTGTATGCTGCTGAGCCCCCGCGCCGTGAATGCCATGATAAGACCTATGGATATCCTGAAAAAGACGTATCAGCATCAACGTTGGAGAAAACGAATCAGAAAAAGGCATACTCGAAGATCGATGCGTACAGTGGGCTGTCAGAGACCACGTACAACTGCAAGAAGCACAGTGCGAAAGCCCCCGATCCTGCAATCCAAAGATCGAGGAATGAGCCCCCAAAAGCCAGGGGACAAATCAACGCCGAAAGCGAGAACGCGAAAATGCATCTGAGGAGGTTGCTGTACATCGGATTTTTCTTTAAGAGTCTCTTCAGCTCCGCAGTGGCGTCCTTTGCGCTCCTCTCGTCGTGTACTACGCCCCTGTATATTTCGTACACTTCTTGCAAATTTCCGAGCCAGATTTTGCTGGCACTTTTGATCCAGTGGGTTTCGGACGTTTGCGTCTCTTCGTCTTGGAAACAGCAGATAATGATACCTGGCAGTTGAATAAACTCGCCTGTGACGTCTAGGATGGTGGCAGCGGCTTTGAGTTGAGCTTCGATGCGGTGAGAAGGGGCGCCGAATTTCATAAGGGCTTTGGAAAGTGTTATGAGAAAGATGTGTCGGTTTTCAATTGCTGTGGAATAGCGTCAGCTCGAATTAGATGGAAACACATAGTCGTAGCAAGCTGCTTACACGCGATATGAAAACGAATCTTGTCCTTGTCCTTCTCCGACATTCTCTGAGCGAAAGTCATCTTTTTCAGTCTCTCGAGCTCAATCTCATCACGATCTAAAACCGCGTCCGCGTTTAGCTTTGCCGTGAGCCGAGGGTCTCGTTCGTCGAGAAGAACATCGCTATCGAACTCCTCTGAGGTTGCTCGTTCAGGTCTCGGTCGTGTGGGCTCGAGGGGCACAGGGTCCTGCAGTTCATCGTCGTCTTCATCTCTCGGCAGCTTCTTTGAATCGGCAAGACCGTAAAGCTCGCGGTGATTGACAGGGAGTCCACGACGTTTTCCTTTCTCTAGTCTTTCAGTCATCTGCTCAAGGGTCTCGTCACGTTTCGCCTGGGATGTACTGATCGAGGCGCGGCGCTGCCGTTCGAGAATGGTACGAGACTCCTTTTTCTTCTTCGAACAGACTGGTTGTATGCATCCAGGTGTATAGGCCTCCGGAGGCGGTTGGACTCCAGGGGGGTGTTTATCACTCGAGAATGATGTACCGGGTTTCTTGTCCATGAAGTCCCCGAGATGATCGAGGGGCGGCTCGAGATCGTTATTCACGAGGGTTGCAGTACTGGGACGATGATTGTGATCCACACTGACCTTCCCGCTGTCGACGCCGTGATCGTAGATCGCATTTTGCCACTTAGGGTTGTAAGGATCATTCTGGGGAGGTAGAGGCTGATTGGTCGGGTTTTCGGGAGCCTCATGACTGTTAAAATGGACTCGGGACAGTCGTCGCTTAGACATAGAAGACAGAGGTTGAGCAGTGGGATAAGACAGTGACGAGCGGCTTGGGGCGGATGAGGATGGTTGCCCAACAGACCATGATTGGTATTGTTGTTGGTTAGGCATCGAGTCAACGATGAAGTACGATTGAGATCACTACGAAGGTCCTGCCTCAGTAGTGGCGGAAGAGCGAGAGAATGTAGGTCCTGGAGCTTTATTGGGCATTATATACTTGACTGGACGGGGGCTGGCTTGCAATGAGACACTTGCCAAAGAGACCCAGGCTGAAACAAAACGATCATGATCGATTATATTTGCACCTCAGCTAGCCAATCGTTGTGTACTCAAATGCATCCAGTAGTTGTTCAGTGGTGTTGCAGGAGGATTGTTACACGGGTTATGCATGAGACAACTTGAAGCATATGATATCATTGTCAATGCAAAGCTTCAGCCTCAACCGGATCGCAGCGGAATCCGGCAGTTGCGGCGAAGAGACTCCGTCTAATGCCGTTGAACATGATCATGCATATGAACGCGCCTATCTATTCCAGCCAAAGAATATCTTTAATTATGTCAGTTTCGCGGAGTCCGTTCAGGCACATACAGTCGTGCCGTATTTTTAGTAAAGTGACTCAATACTGACTCCTTACTTCTCGAAATTGCAAATATGCTTATAAGCTTAATTAACCAACCCAAAGTCCCGTTGATGCAGGGCCCGCAATGAGGTTTTCTAAAACTAAGCGAAAATGTCGAAGTCAATATCGGCAATGCCGTTGTGTTTATAACCCCAGCAGTGAGACTTATGCGAGCAAGTGACGTCTGCAATCCCCTTAGGCTCGAAAGACCATCTCCTCATCTGTATTGTGCAAGTCATCCTCGGATCCTAGTGGAGGTCTAGTCATAATCGCAACTTTACTCTTGATAATCTCGCCTTCATCGCCTAATAGTTCATGGGCACTGACATCCTGTGGCACTGGCCAGCTCGACTTCGGCTCCCAACCATCGTCGCTTGAATCCTCGTCCGGGTCGTAGACCACTTCCTCGGCTGACCAAGGCATTCCGTTATCATCGGCTAGACGACGGCTGATTAGCAGCAGATCGTCGATGAATCCTTGCCAACCTGCCCATGATGTGTTGCCTGCGTCGGTATCTCGGATACCAGAGGCGTAAGTTGGGGTCAAAGGTGATATATGCGCAAAGAGGACAATATTTCCTCGCTTTCTCATAGTCTGACGGTTGGCGATAACCGATTGTGCTTCCTGAGTCGTTTGCGGAGCTGAAGAAACCGCTGCGAACAATATGTCTAACTGTTTGAGTTGGGTGTCATCTAGTGTCCAATGGGCTTGTACCGGAATCTTTGAAACAGGTATTGAGATTAGTTGGTTAAGCTAAGTTTTCATTAGATTTGGACGCCGGCTTACTCCGTCTGGTTCAATCGCTACGCGAAATGAATCAGGTTGAGTGTGATATACTGAATCCACCATCCACGCTGGAGAAGGAATTATAGTGCGCTCATGTACAGCACCGGACTCTCGACCCAAACAAATAAAATGACGAGCCTGCTCCATTGTTAACTCGCCAGGGTGGTGCAGCAAGGGAAGCAACGAAACCATGTACTTCCCACGCAATTTAGCCACCTGGAGTACAAGTGCTGGTCTGTGTGGAAGTACCCATCTACCAGTGGTAAGCGAAGGATCGTGCCAGCGGCTTCTATCGACTGAATCATTGCCTCTGCCTGAAGGTGTACCTTCGATCGTAAGATGGGGAAGGATTTGGACCAAGACATACTGGCCCTTGGCTACCGGTGGTTCTGCTTCGGTCTGGTTGGCTGATAGATCCCGCTCTTGTGAGGCGGCCAATTGGGTATCCATGTGGCTTGACCTGCTAGAAGTCAAGTTATAACAGCCATCGGGAGGAGGCCCAAGCCTGATCAAGAGCATATGGAACGTCTGCTTCCAGTGATCATAGTCGGGTTGCTGCTCGTATTCAAGTCCGCACACGTAGTCGACAAAATTAACAAATTCTTCGGGTAGTCCTTCGCAGAGCCTTGTACCTGTCCAAGTTTGTTTCTTTTCCCGGACACGATCCTCGTGATGCTTCCTCGTCCCACTTTTGCAATACTCCCAAGGTAGAGGACCCTTTAGCAGCGACACAATTGTGTAGGCCAAAGATATTAAGTCGTCACGACGAGACAGGGCTGGACGAAAGAGACGCGCATGATTAGCTATGGAAGACATTGAAATATATATCCATACTGAAGCCAAGATGTGCGTTCAGACTGGCGTATTGCAATGTCCCAACAAAGTCCTGGTCTTCTTCAAGAAGGCGATGTACCAGCGAGCGGGGATCGCGGTAGTAGCGAGTGAAACCGTAATCAATAAGAGATACTCGTTCAGCCTGGTCACCAATTCCGAACATAATGTTCTCCGGTTTAATGTCGAGATGAACCAGATGGCGGGAGTGGATGTGCTGGATTGTGTCGAGCTGTACGAAGTTAATTAGGGATTTAAGTCATAAGAAAATTCTACGCGCCATTTGAACCAAGATCAGCAGCACAGTGCTCAGCTCGAAACACTCGGTGGGTCGTACAGGAAACCTTTTCAAGGGGTTTCCTAAAAGATCCATGACAAGATATTCGTAGTACTGAGAACGTCCCCAGGCGTATACACTGGGAACAGACGGGTGACCTGCGAGAAGAGCCAGTGCGCATCCTTCGTGCCTCAGCATCGGGTTGATAACATGTTTAGTGACGTGGGATTTTTTGAGGGCTACCATTTCCCCCCCGAATCCTTGCGCTTTGTAGACTCTGCCTGCGGGACCGATAAGCATGTCACCTTAAAACACACACAGCCTAGTGTGACTTACTGAAACCTCCAATACCCAATTGTTCGACCACAGTGTACGTTCCTTGCATAACATCTCTTGGTGGGTTTATTTCGTCTTTCAGGGGGGATTGTGCTTCGACAGGATCATTCAGCATTTTGTTCTCGCGAGTTGCTCGTGCCAGCAAGAGTTAACTTCTTGCAAGCAGTATCACGTGCCACTGCCGTGAAAACTCACTGTGCAAGATTCAACTAGTCTCCCGTAGCTAGCCCTATAAGTAGAAGGAAGACAATCGTTCCTCTTTATGGATCTTACTTATCAAAATTTCATTCGAAGTGGAGTACAAGGACTTGATCCATCCGAGACAGCAGCAGCGCTCAATTTTGCAATACTACGTCTCAGAGAAGATCCTGATGTTACACGGGCTCCATTCATTCATTTAATATGTACTGCTTGGGGAATCGATTAGAAACTGTGGTCGGCCGAAACGGAAGAGGCCATTACATGTATATATTTCTTTTGTGAGGGTTTTGAATGGAATAAGAACAGCATGATATGGCACGCCACCGGTGGAAGCATCTAGTTGGGGCGAAATACCATGACATTTGACTTAGAAAATAGAGTATTAGCGAAGTTCATACATGATAGTCGATTCAGAACGAGAACGCTAGGCCAAGTTTGGAATGATCAAAGCAATGGATCAAAGCTTGGCTCATAAACAGCCCCACAGTGATACCGATCGACACAGATATCATCGATGTTCCAACATCGATACCGTTGGTGTTGGTCGTGATACCTCCCGCCTGCGAGAGACCAGACTAATGCGTGAAGAGAGTAAATATTAATACCCAGAATGCAGTAGGAGTATGATGGATAACCCACAGGAACAAGGAAGAGAACACCGATAACCATGGACGCGAAAGCTGATCCACCAGAAGATCGAGCCCATATGTTCCCAAGTATGCCAATAGTAAAAGCCCCAATCGCCGAAACCACATCGGAATGGTTGAAGATATAATGGTTCGCCACTTTATTGGTAGCAAACGAAGCGCATGAAATAACCACCATCACAAGCAGATTCCGCCTGCTCTTCCAGTCGCTGATGGGCTGCAGATTGGCGAGAGATGAGAGCATGGAGAAGACAGGGACGATGAAGAATTGGGCCCAAAAAGGTGCGGAGCGGAGATACCATGGATCGTTAGGTGGACGGAAGCATCCTAAGACGATGTATGATGCTTTTGATGGTATGGCATTCGTGAAGACGAATGTACTCGATAGTGGTAGGACTGTCTGAGTATCATTGTCGGCGATAAACGAGCCCATCATCTTGACGGTTCCAGTGAGGTTATTAGCGACCTGCTGTAGGTAATGTGACTCGCGCGAGTCAAACAGGAGGTACAGATCTGAGCCGATTTGCAGCCCAATGCCCTGCATTGGGAACAAGACAAGTGAGCGTACTGCGACATGTCGAGAAGCATGGCATGTACCAGGAAAAGAGTGTAAATAAGAGCATACACCATTTTCACAGAACCACATAGGATGTTCTTGGAACCGAGTTCCAATGAACTTGTCACTGCAGATATCTGTGAGAACTTGCACATAGGTAGACAGAGAAATGCGTACGAATGAGAAACCCGGGTAAAATACCAATAATACTAGATGACGATATTGCCGTGTAGCAAAAGAATTCAGCTTTTGTACTACTAAGTCCCCGAGCAACCAACGACATGAGTATTGCAACAGTAATTCTATGATCCAGAATGAGTAAAAGACAATACTTGGAACCAAAGATGGGAAACTTACTCTACAACGTTCGCAGTAACGACATTTTGAGACGCGACTTTGAGCTGTACCCAACAGAGTGCCATCGCCCCAATTCCAGCCAACCACAAATCAATAAATGACCCCCCGAAGGCCAGCGGGCAGATAAGAGCAGACAAGAAAAACGCCAACCAACACCGTTGCCAGTCGGCGTAGATTGGGGGTTGGGCCAAGAGTGCCTTCAGTCTAACAGTCGCTTCGTTAGCCTTGATACTGTCGTGAAGTACGTCTTTGTATATTTCATGCACTTCATGAAGCCTGCCCAGCTGGAGTCGGCCACCGCATTTGACGAAGTGGGTTTCGGAGGTGTGGGTTTCGTCGTCGATGAAGGAGATGATGACAATGGAGGGGAGGCGACTGAATTCTGCTGGAACATTGAGAGTTTTAGCTGCAAAGACGAGCTGAGTCTCGATTCGGTGGGAAGGCGCTGAAAATGTGAGAAGGGCTTTTGCGAGCACCCGCAGGAATTCATGTCTGTTGAGCATCGCTGACGAAAACACACAGGAAAGAAAGCGCCAAAGAGTCAGTGCAGATAGAAACAGAAAATAGGTACCAAGAAAGCTCACAAGTGATCTGATGTTCGATGGTAGGCTTCTTTTGCTCCTTCCGTCGTAGCTTGTACGGCAGCCTCGCTACGCGATTGAACTCGACATCTTTTGGGTCTTTACCATAAACCCTCCCCTTTGCGTTAGGAACCGCATGGTTTCCCTCAAATAGCCTCGTCCGGAGATCACCTATGGGACTTCTCTCCGGCAGTACATCAGATCCAATCGAATCCCCGGAGCCTATCCGGTGTAACAGTCGACCGCCGGCTGCCGCTTCCTCTTTTCCCTGAACCTCATCGTCAAATTCGTCCTCTGGAAAACGCATCGTGCCATCATAGTGATGCAGATGTGTGAGAATCCCACGCCGTTCCCTCCTTTGTTCAGGACTGAACTCTTTACGCTTAGGATCGACGTCCGTCTCGCCCACGGCAGCAGGCATCCCGTCTTCGTCGTCAGTAAAGTTCACTGATCGGCGTGGAACAGAGCGAAATGGGAGGGCGGGAATATCAGGAGCTGCGGTAGAGATTGACTGGCGGCGCTGAGTGGAAGGAAGAGGTGTGTAGGGATTGTCTGAAGTAGAAGAGGCAATGAATTTATTGGCGTCGCCCTTTCCAGGGGCTTGAGAGTCGGAGTTATTGACGTTGTATAGCGTGGCATCGCTGTCTATGATTGAGACATGGCTAGCTTCTCCAGTAAGATGGGGAGGAACAGCAGGCCATTGATCATCATTGGCATTGGCGGAAGGAAGACCGTCGTCGTTATCATTACCGTTGTAATTCGGTATATGCCATTCCGGAGGTCCAGATTGTATTTCTGACGAGCGACGAAGGGTTTGGGAGGGGCACAAAGGATGGGTAGGCGGATTCATGCCGTTGCCCGGCGCCTCTGCATCGGAAGGCTCGGAAAAGTGGACATGGGACGGACGTCTAGAGGTGGGATCCATGAGCATTGGGAAGGCAACAGGGTCCTGGTTGAAGGTCGATACGCGACGTGGAATGTAGGAGGTGCGCGGGGAGACATTTTGAGAGGGCTGGTATGGGTACTGGCATTGATTGGAGGGATGGTGAGGTTTCTGAGACGACATCGTGATATTAAAAAGGGAGCAAAGGATCTGCTTCGAAGATAGGGGGAATATAGAGGAATAGCAAAGCCGGAGAGTAGACGAGACGAAGATATATATCACAGGGAAAGGAGGTGTGTGTCTCAAATGTCCCTGGTCGACATCGAAATAAGTCAGTTAACTGAATGCGGATGTAAATAGACCATATTGAAATAATCACCCACATAGTCAAATCCGATGAGTGTCGTTCCATTCCAACCTCGCGTGTCTTAAACCATCTCTTAAACGTTTTTCAGCCTTCGCGGAAGTCTAATGAACATCCTCTGCTTGACAATTTTCCTTCGCGTGTAGTCTCTTTTTCGCAGTTGATCCAGCTTATATTCAGCTAAATCAGTACACACAATACATACCTAAGGCATCACAGGTTACCTTGCCGCAGCCTTCCATGCTGCCATTTCCTTTACGTCAACCGCTATTACAACCCCGTGTTCGGTCAAACGACGGGCGGGGAGTGGATCTGCAAAGAAAGGATCGAATGGGCTTGTATATCAGGAACGGTTAAGAACGACAACTCGCGGTTAGTTTTCCCGTATTTCCCTCAAAAAACTCCTTCGATTGAGCCCCGGATGAAGTCCGTAGGTGTTCTCGCCTGATGCCTCAGCCACTGCTATTTCAATCTCCGACTGAAAATTCTGGATTCGCTGGCATCTATGCTAGATACTAGTTCATGCCAGACCAAGTTCCCTTTCAATTCCTGCCTCTACAGCCCCACGAGTTCGACAGCCTGCCAGCTGGCTTCGAATACGAACATGAACTCAGAAGCTTCCAACACGATCGCTTTTGACAGGGGGTCGATGCCCGAGACCTTCGACGTTGTGTGGTATGCGGCAGGAGGGCGGCAGGCGGACCACGTCCAGGCGTAGCACGGGCACATGTTATAGGACAAACAGAAGATATATTGGTAAGAGATTGTTTTCTGTTTTAACCGAACAATGGTCAACTCCGTGTAGTGGGCCTTCCTGATGACGAAAGGCTTTGTTCCTTCTTTCGCTAAAAGCGTGGAGCACGAACCGCGAAACGGCATCAATTTATGTGATATGCATCATAGCGACTTCGATGGCTATCGCTTTTTCATACGTTGGGTTCCCTCGGTGAGTCTCAATTCTGAAATGATGGCAGTCTTTTCTTACTATCAACAGGCCCGCATATTTGTATTCGTCAACTTTTCCCGGAATGAATACCTAGAGCAATTTCATGGAAAATCAGTCGTACTTGACGCAAACCACGAACACAGCCCGTTCCCTGCTCCGTTCCTGATCCAGGAGATGCGTACAAGGGGATTTCACCCTTGGTGCACTGACCGACCAATCCCCCATCCACGATCTACCATTTATTCTCTTGACAACAATAGTGGAGGCGGCGTGACAGATTTGGGAGGTGGAAGTGATACTGGGGTCGGTTTGGGTGGGAGTGGTGGCATGGGCAGACCGGGTGGAAGTGGTGGAGCGGCGAGTTCTAGTAGCGAACCCCCATCCACAGGAATAAACCAGTAATATCTTGTTCTCGGCAATCCTTTTCAGGATCCAGAACTGCTCGAATCCATGCGCCGCCAGTGGCAACAGCTCCCGAATTGGAAATCTGCAACAGTCGAAGGATTGACCTGGGAAGGGACGGCGGAAGAGAATGCCAGGAAATACACCGATCTTGTTGGCGTCAGTACTCACTAACTTAATAAAAATTGTATTTTACAGGTCAGGTCAAATTTTTTTGTAACCGATCCATGCTTTTGTATCCAAATGTTCGAAGCGTCCGGTCCACTCCCAGTCACCGTAATCATTTTCTTCCCCTAGCCTCACGGGAGCTAAACGCATCACTTGAACTCTAATTTGAACATTTGGCTGTCCAAGGAGACGTGTTGGTAGAGACTGGATGCCAATATGGTCCAACCGAATATCAACAATTTGCACGATGGCAAGCCAGATCAAATGCTTCGATCGAACCAGAGTCGCTGCAGGATCTTCAATATTGATTTTCGGCTCTTCGGGATCGGACAAGTTGCCAAGTCCTAGGCCTTTGCCAGATTCATTGAAACGTGAAAGATCTCGCACGCGCTTGAGACGATCGGTTGAGTTGGCGTCGTTGTCAGAGAAGATACGGAGTATCGAGGATTTATGTTGTGATATGGTACCACCTGTTTCGCCGTCGACAATGAGATAAGCTTCATGCTTGGCATGTGAAGGCTCTAAAGGTGTTAATTCTTCGGCAGCCATATCCTCCAAGTCAGGCTCGTACGAGACATCTATATCAGATGGGATAGGCTGGTGGTCAGATGGTCCATCCAGCTCAGGTGGGCGGATATCTGTTTCCTCGTCGTCCTCATTCCGCTCTCCTTCGGTCAATCCATCCATCAATACCATCCGATTCTCCCCCAAGGGGCAAAACATATCAAAACCCCCAATCTTCTCCATTTCATCGAATGGAGCTGTCCATCCCGCGTGCAAGAGCTGAGACGATGCTGTCCGTCGACCTTCACTCCAGCAAGTCAGAAGAACCACATTCTTGACTGTAACATCTCCACGCCATGAACGAGGACTGATGTGATCGAGTTTGGCAGAAACATCACCCGCCTCTTCAGTCCATGTTTTCATATTCAATCGTCTTGGCCCTCGCTCCCACTCAGAGTTCTCTGCAAGAATTTTTGTACAGATGACAGCTGAGTCGGTCTGATTGGCAAGCTGTAGTTGATCAACATTAGAGTCGTTACCTTGAATGGTGCGAACCTTTCCAAAAAGTGCCTCGAGCGGATCAGAGCCTAGCAGTATAATCCAGAATGAGCCATCTGGGTTGTCAATCTGTGTTTTAGCGACACAGAAATAGGCATTTTTAATCATAGTCATGAGATCAAAATAAAGTTGCAACGGCATAGCGCCACCTTTTTCTTTGACATAGAAAGCCAGAATAAGATGGGCAGCTGCCGATAAGTGAATAAGTTGCTGATATAGCGAGACATTGATATTTGTGTATACCTCCAAAAGGTGGGCGTAGAGTTTGCCAAGCAGACAGAGGATGTTACGTGATTGTTGTTCACTGGGTGGGTGAATCTTCACGCGATGGTGGCGGAAGAGTGGCAATAGATGACAATAAATCGTACCTGAGTTTGACATCTTGCTTGTCCTTCAGTGATAAAAGAGCATTGATACCACGCTCGTCCTTGAGACCATGTTTGAGAAGATGCCGCTTGAGCAATTGAGGGGTGAGTACAGCTCCATCAAGCGTCATACATTTGAGCTGTAAGACCATTTCGACCGAGTGTTCACAGGGTGTGACGCGTGATGCTCGTGAACACTACCTGGTCACAGGCGAAATTTGGCCGTGACAGGTACCAAAAGTGTTCATTTAACGCTTAAATATCGCCTAAATAGGCAAGTAAGCTGCAAAATTACCCCAAAATTGACCTAATCAAGTGTTCACGGCGGCCTGTGACCCGTGATGAAACACCTCAAGTATTCAGTTCACAGTCACTCATGATGCGTGACTGAATGGTCGGTCGAAATGGTACAGTATTTTGTAGGCGCTTGAGAATGTGCTTGTAGTCAATGTTGGCCATCTCGTCATTGGTCCCACACAGAAAATTGAAGAGTGCTAAATCGCCCAGCTGGTTTCGCAAATCTGAATCGAGGTCTAGGTTCTGAATCAAAGTGAGCATCATGGTGGCTCTCCTTCAACGTGAATCACCCTCGGATGTGATGCTGTAGAGTCAACAACCAATGTCATCGATTTTTCGTGCTAATGCTCTGCACACATTTTGAGGTAGTTCCTTCTGAGAGGAAACTTCCCATTTGCAGGTTCCAGAAATCACGAATGGACGTGCTCCATACAAATGAGGGTCACTTGAGAATACACTCATGGCTAAAACTGTAGCCTTTGTGGTTTGTATGTTAGTCATGAGCTGATAAGAGTATAATTTTGACACACCTCATTTGCCAAATGCACATTCTCGTCTCATATTCCATCTCTCAGTGCATTGGCCTGTGCCATTGATCAGAATTCCAAGCCATAGCGTCTTCCATGTTCATGGCAAATCCCAAGCATATTGTTTGTACAGGGATCCCATCACATTCAGGTCTCCAGCTTCAGCTCATCCGCCATGAGTTGGAAGCCACCCTTCCGAGTTGCAGGAGCCTGATCATGCGGAAATGCATGCTTGAAGTTTTGCATCATTTTGGAGTCTGTGGGCATCTTGGGAGATGCAATGAGAGGTTGGGTGTTGATATGCCGCCAAGTTACTTCAGTAGAAGGCATCCCAAAAGCACGATGTGCAGTTTCAGTCACCACGACACCACCAAGTTTATGGAGTAGGAATAACTGCTGGAATTCTTGCTCTTGATGGCTCTTTGGGTGGTAAAGGTTGTGGAATGCATGGTGTCGTGCGGAAATAAAGTTTCCACTGGGATGATAGTCCTTTTTAGGAAGGAGAGCTTCCCAGTTTGTTCAGGTTGGGGTGAGGTTATGTGTTGACTTTTGCCTTTCTTTCTACTGTAAAGGGTTAGTTTAATGGATGATAGAGTGGCTACTCAGCTAGTAAAATCTCTATTCTACTGCTATGACTACTGGTTCTGAGATGAATGCACTTATGCTTGCTGATAACTTTTATTTCTTAATTTTCCTGGGTTCTAAATATTCCTGAAATATTTCTGCAGAGGTTTCCTCTGTAGGAGACTTCTGTTGGTGCTTTTGAAGGCTTTGACTGGCTTGGAATGGATAAGGATTAACTTCAATTTCAAGTTTTGAATGGCTTTATTCAGGACTTGAAGGATCAAAGTGTGCTGGGCTGTGAGTGAGTTTAATCTCTATGATAATTAACTAGTAAAATAGAAAAAACATATTCGGCCCTTTTATACTAAAATTCACTGCTTATGTAAGCAGGTCTCCCACCCTGCCTTTGCTACTAAATTTAGTAATTCTATGATGATCAGATTCTACCTGCATCAAAGCTGCGTAAGGCTGCATAAATTTGATGAGAAAGCTATGTACGTTGTCCCGAAACTTGTTTCATAGTTAATTGGTAATCCAAATCCAGGCACCTATCTTACAAATCATCCTCTTTTCCTGTGTCCTTTCAGGATCCATCATGTTTCATGGGTCTTATTGCTGTGACATTCTGTAAATCAGGAGATGCTGTGAGGTTCTCCTGTTTAATAATCAATGTTTCAGTCCTGCTATTGGTTAAGTATAGCCTTTACTACTGATGGGGGCTGTCCTTCTGCTGAATGACACTGGTTTCGAAGTGCTGAGCAGTTTCAGAACGCCAATGTGGCCCTTGAAACATTTCATTTTAGGAAGGTGAGTCCATTCTTGATAGTCAGTTCCTTATTTGGACTTGAGTGCTTAATTCTTCCCGCGGCAGCTGTCTCGAAGCAGACGATCGTCTGTCCTGCAGGTGTTTTTTACAGCATGTTGCTTATCTTGAGTGATGTTGTCCCGGATGATTCGGGACCATCCTGGGCATCAGCTGACCTTGTCACCGATATAGATCCTGTGCCTCCCTACTACGGGTAAGTGTATGTTTCTGTCTTTCTTTGGTTGATTTGCAATTCTGCCTTGCAGGGATATACCGTCATTTGACGTTCCTTTCTTTCAAGGGGTGTCACCCCCTTCTCGTCACATTCTTTATTCGCCCTCTGATCCGACATCATATGCTCCTCCTTACCCTATTTCGCCATCTGATCCAGTCACTTCGATCATTTGCTATTCATGCCATGTTCGCCTCGATCACTTTCGTGTCGAATTTACTTCCGGTCCGGTGCATGTTAATTCGTTGGTTCAGGGTGAGGACTGGGATGGTCCTATGGTCGTTTTGCATTGGGTGGCGGTGAATTTGTTGGAGATAGTGGGGGAGTGCGAAGGCAGGGATTTTGAAGGATGGCATATTGTACGTTTCCTGGTCTTTATGCATTTCCGTGTTCGCAGACCAGAAGATTTGATGCTGGTAGAGGGGGTGTGGAGGCTGCGGCAATATCCTGCTGCTCCTGATTCCACGGTGTTTTTAGCTAGGGCTCGTCCTATTGAGGAGCTTCCTTCTCCTGGTCCTTTGTTTGATACACCTATTTCCAGTTCCCCTTCTCTCTCTCCTTCTTCATCTCCCAATTCTTTAATCCGGTTGGTTTCTAATATCCTTGTTACTTTCCTCTCCCACTGCTCTTTAGTCTTACCGTTCTTTTGCTGTCAATTTGCTGTGTATTTTCGGATGACATGATGTGTGTGTCCTGCTTTTTTTTCTTGCTGCCTGATTCAAGTATTTATACATCCTTCTGCCTAATGTCTTTACACGTGTGAGTCACTGGTTCCTTGATCCTAGATAAGTACATTCGGAAGGGTGATAGTAATAGATAAGCGGGTAGCATCAGGTCATCCTATTGATATATTCTTCATTCCATTCCTCAATGAAGCCGTCATCCTCACCATTCATAAACTTGCCAATCTCCCTCTCTGCTGGGTGCTTCCAGCCTTTCCTCTTCTCCCATGGACGCAGTAGGGGCCTTATGCTGTATTCTCCTGGAACGATCCTCTGTCCCAATGAACAGAAGTTTATCTCTTCCATCATCTCCTCTGCTGCAATCAAATAGTCTGGTACCGTGACGTACATTTTCGACATGGGAATAGGGAGAGGTCAATGAGCGGTGATGGTGTAGAGGTGAAGGTCGAACTTGCAGATGTGATACCCAAACTCTCTCCATGAGACCTTTCCTCATCTTCCACAAGCTGAGTGTAGCTCAAATCCGCTGGAGTGCTCTGCCAGATCCTCATCGCAGAGATGGAGGAGATTCTGGGCTCCGAGCTTGGGTAGTTCAGAGGGATACTCCTCTCTGATCTTCGTAAGCTTAGGGTCGATAACCCAGATGGGGACTGCTCATTCTTTCTCCCAGTGGGGATAAGAGATGGCTCTAGTCAGGGCATAGTCAGCTCCACGCAACATGGCTCCATGTCGGCGGGCCTGAGTACGAAGGAGGATGTCGTAGTTTGTCTCCTGGTACCTGGTTATATCGCTGTCGGGAGTGATGATAGTGCTGATGGGTGAGCTCATGCTGAATGTGCTGAGATCACTCAGCTGAACACCAGGTGTAGTTGTAGACAAAATGATGGGGGTCATGGTGAGTCAGAGAGTGAGTGGTGCGGTCAGCGTCTCTTTCTATATTTAGATTCTGAGTTCTCTAGGCACATTCCTTGTTGGATTCCCATGGTAAGTGCTGTTCTTCTGGACACTTTTATTTGTTCCATGTTTTGAGGTTCTAAATCTGCTATGCTTTTTATCATAAGTGAACTAAATATGCTACAATGTATCTATAAATGTAATGTATTTCAACTGGGTTCTAAAATGTCATGTTTAATAATAATCTATGCTCATTCGATGGAAACCATTCCATCGTGTGACAACAGTTACACTTATCCAAAATTGTACAAATTTTGTCCGTGTAGTTGGCCTCCTCACTCTATCCGTTATGGCAGATGTCAGATACATCAGTGTATGGAAGTGCACTCTGTCGATAACAATGCGAAGCAAGTTTTTTCCTTCATGTTGGCACTTTTATTCATTGCAGTTCATTCTATATTATTTTTGCCGTTTCATTTCCGCATTTCAATTACTTGTATAGCCATTCTATTTAGTCCCATCAGACTTAATTCTGTCGTCGCTTTGACCGTAATTCATTTCCTCAGTTACGGATGGTCCCATAAAAACATACAGCGTAAAAGATTCAAAACCAATACATGACTACCTTGGTAATATACATGCTAGATATAACATATTATAGGTCAACGGTTTGTTGTGATCAATTGGGATCAGATATGTGGCTTGGATGATCATCAGGAACCTTCCACAACCAAAAAGGACCTGAGAGGATCAAGGGTATTCATACATGAGAGTGTCTGCGACAATTCGCAAAGTCCTCACCTACGGGATCTCCTATAGATAACCATAGATCTATGAGTAAGATTGTTAACTTGGAGTAATCAGTGGTGAACACAAACCATGATCATGTGTGGCTCCCGTCCAGGATCCAATGATTCCAGCAGCACTTCCAACATTGCCAATTTGTATACCCTCGGAGCTGTACAGGTTCAAAATATCAATATCAAGGTGAAAATATGCAGCCAAAAAAAACCCCCGTGCCTCCATTGCGTGAATCCGTCCTGTATATATGCCTTATACATTTATTATTAGCATTGCACAAAAAACACAAGCTGATCACATGAAATGAGAAATCAGACTCACAAATCGCCATCTAACAACCCTGTCGTTGCCCATGCTCACACTTCCCTTTACGGTTGCCTCATCCCCTTCAGTCCCCTTAGATATCCCCAAGAAATACAGATTGGGGAATCTGGGGGATCTCAAAGAATTACGTGGGGAAACGGAGACATAATCATGTAGGGTGGAGGAAACGGGGACAAGGTGCAGTTTGAGCTCCTTAAGGCGGGTTGATTCTTGAATGTTGGGGTCATTGAAGAAAGATGGGTTATGAGAACTATGAGAGTCACTCGAGTACTAAATGTATTTAGTTAAATGCATGACTGAAGCTTCCTTAAGTCACTCACATTGAATGCTGCAGAACGGGCAATGTAAATGACAAGAACGACGGCGAACAGATAAGTGCCACGTACTGAAGAAGTCACTGAACATCGGGAGTTCATCCAAAGCATAAAATCTGTAAGTGAAGAACCATGCACCGATAATTCATGAAACAAACATATCTCCTCCATGTGCCTTCTACGCAAGCCCAGTCAGCTGAAGAACAGTTTGCGGCACCCGTTGCAGAATATGGCCTTGTAGATTCCAAGCCCACAGGAGGGCGTGTGTCTATCCAGAGATTATTTAATTCCATGAGGTTTGGCTGCATCACATTGATGATGGCTTCCGCTTGAACCCAATTGATCTGGCCTCCACGAAGAAATGGCCCATAATTGTTGTCCCGCCGATAATTGCGAATATTATACACTAGGCATTGACTTCTAGTGCGCAGCGCATTGAAGTGGGCTATTGCCTCATCATTATTGGCCTCTTCAAATGAAAGGGCAAGGTATGTTCGGATGCAACTGATGAGCTGGATATCCGTTGGGCTGGGAAGAGTGACATGGGCATCCAGAATTCTGGAGCCATGAAGGATATGAATGACCCATTTAATGGATTCAGATGCCTCTTTGTGCTCTAAAGGGGGTGAGGCATCCCCAATCACGGAGATGAAGGTCTCTAACGCGAACTGCTGCTCTTCAAGCCTGTGCACTATATTGGAAGCAATCAGCTCCGCTTGGACCCGGCGTTGTAATGCATTTCTCCAATTGTATGAAGTATTCGTATTTTGATAGTTTAAGGTATTTATAGGGTTGTCAAAGGGATATGCAAGAAAGAGCTGATGCCAAAGATACTGATCAGGAGCGCCGTAGACCAAGGTATATGCCGAATGACATGTTTGCGAAAAATTGGCAATATCTATAGGATGCAGAAGGGTCAAAGTGTGTTCAGTAATTTCATCAGGGATTCGAAAGACTGTTGCTGTCAAGCTTGCCATTGCAACACTGTAATGAGCGGACAACAATTGCCATCAGCCGCGGCGTCACCGGTCCGGTCCGGTCAACCGGCTATATTATTGTATATCAAGGTCACAACTACCCAACAAATAGGTAGGCGCTGATAGTATTGGCCACACGACTCATCTTATTACTTCACGAGAGTCAGGGCTTATCTATATGCTCTCTCGAGTTCTGAGTTCACGGTGAATTATATGCAATATACACTTAGCTCACTCAAACCTTCAGCTGCAGCCCATGTGGCTCCTCCATACCCAAGACAACAGATCCCGCAAGCATGACATGAAATTTAATTTTGATGCTAGAGCAATAAATAGATTCTTTTACCATAATGGAAGAACAGCAGATGAAATAAAGTGCAAATATTTCATGCTCTTGGAAGAAATATAGTGGATGGTTCAGCTGTGGTGTGAAAAACATTTGGATGAGCAGAGCAAGGATATATGAGGACCAATGATACTTGTGCATGATCACCATCCTGGATGGTGCTGAAATAGCAAGTGAAATTGGGGCCTGACAGCAGAAATAAATCCTGTCATTTGTGTGAATATTTCATGCAGGAAAAAATATGATAAAAAGATGGTTCAGCTGAAAAACCTTTTGGACAAGTGAAGCAAGGATATATGAACACCAACAAACGCAGCAGACCATGAACAATAGAAAATTGCCGCATATGTTACCACAGTCCATGGACATGTTTAAAATATCTGGAACAGTAAACAGTTATCCCATATCTATTTAAACTTTGCTGGTACATTTGTCATATTTGCGTATACAATATCAATGCCCTGCATATCTACCTTGGTCTGCTGTGAAAGCTTGTGCATGATGGCCATCTAAGACAGGGTTAAGGGGTTATTTTGAACAAGATATATGCGGCTTGTGCATGATGGCTGTCCCAGATGGCTTTGACATGAGCAAAGCAAGAACATAGAGACTGGGGGACCACAGTGCACACACTGTCTCAGATGGCCATGAAAAATATATGTATACAAAAAAAAGGACCCCCTCCCTCTCCTCCACAGCCACGACCCCACCCCCACTCTGGGAGTGCTCATAACCTAACCCTAGGAAACTTCTGTTGGGTCTTCTTGAGGGCTTGACTGGCTTGGGGATGATCTAGGATAACTTCAATTTCAAGTTCTGAATGGCTTTATTCAGAACTTGGAGGATCAAAGTGTAAAGAAATACTGGGCTTCTGGTAATTAACTAGATAAATACAAAAAATATTCAGCGCTTTTATACTAAAATCCACTGCTTATGTAAGCAGGTCTCCCACCCTGCCTTTGCTACTCGATTTAGTAATTCTATGATGATCGAAATCTAGTCTGTGTCTGGGCTGCATAAGGCTGTGTATTTTTGATCTAAATGCTATGTACATTATCCTGAAACATGTTTTGCAGATCATTTGTAATACAATTTCAGGCACTTATCTTACCAATCACACATTTTTCCTGTGTCTTTTTAGGGTCCATCAGGTTTCATGAGTTATATTGCTATGGCATGCTGTGAATCAAGGGATGCTGTGTGGTTCTCCTGCTTAAAGATCAATGTTTCAATTTTGCTATTGGCTTAGCATAGCCTTTATTGGTGATAGGGGCTGTTCTTCTGCTGATTGGGACTGGTTTCAAGGTGCTGTGAGGTTTCAGAATGCCGATGTGGCCCTTGAAACATGTTGTTTTAGGAAGGTGAGTCTATTTTTGTGTAGTCATTTCCTTATTTGGACTTGCACACCTAATTCTTCCTGTGGTAGTTGTCTCAAAGCGGGTGATTGTCTGTCCTTTTTCTATCTTTTTACAGCATGTCACTTATCTCAAGTGACATTATCCTGGATGACTCAGAGACATCCTGGGCATCAGCTAACCTTGTTGCTGATATTGATCCCATGCCTCCCTATTGTTGGTGAGTGCATTATTGTCTCCGTTGTTGATTAATTTGCAATTTCTGCTTTGCAGAGACGCACCATTGAGGAATATTCCATCTATTCTGACGTTCTCACCCCCCCCCTTCTCATCACATTCCTTATTCACCTTTGGATCCATTATCCTATGCTCCTCCCTATTCTATTTCGCCATCTGATCTGGTTACTTTGATCAGTTGCTATTCCTGCTGCCTTTGCCTCAATCATTTTCACATCAAGTATACTTCTAGTCCAGTGTGAATTTGATAAACTGTTATAAACAGAATATCACAAGCTAGCTGTTCTAGACAAATACTGAAGAGTTTCACTTGTTTGTTCAGGGGTATGTAATTTGATTGAATCACTAGAACCTTATCAAGTTTGTTGAAATAAATTTGGAGATAATCAGAAAAATAAGGAAAATGATCAAGAGAATTGATAATAGATTGATTAAATGGTCTGAGACAGGAACCTCAAGTGAAATTCCTACCTTTCCTAACTATATGCTGTGAATACAGAGTGAACTAAAAGATGTATATGACATAGGGTAGGCTCAAAGCCAGACAGGTCAAAAAGGCAC
>KN833003.1:14938-29513 GCA_000827315.1 Piloderma croceum F 1598 | reverse complement strand
TAAAAAGGCCCAGACAAAGCAGCTGCAAGCTGAAGCTGCTGTCAGTGTAGAGGAAGCACAAGCAGTAGTAGAGGTGGTTGAAGTCAATTAGACAAAGACATCAGGTGAGCATAGAAAGAGGATCAAGAGTGAACCCAGGTTAATCCCTGGGGATGTCTTGAAGTGAGACCATATGTCACAATCTGTTGTAGATGAGATGAATAATATTAAAGAAGAGTTGGATCATATGGATGTTAATGATGAACATAACTGGATGGATTTCTGAATGCACTGACTACTTTGAATAACCAGCACGAGAGACGCGACTTCCCGATCTGGCGACCACTTGCCATTTTTGGCAATACACTCCTGTATCCTCTGAAGAGCATTGTAATCACCATTGCTCCACAACGGGTCCACAGTCCACTCTCAAGTGGTGTCATTTGGGAAGATATATATATTACTCAATTTATGGGCCCCCTAAACTCCGCCCGGTCATACCTGCGTCGCGCCAATTTCCTGATGGTAGGAATAACATTGTGTACTCACTCACACGAGTTTTAGGCGTCACAGACATGGTCCAGTTTGTCGGGAAAGTAGGTACAAAGGAGGCGACCAGCAGGGGGAAAACTGTTTGATGCCGGTTGCCGAGAGAATTTTCATAATAGACCCAATGCAAAATTATCAATAATAGAACAGCGAAGAAGGGTTGAGGAACAATGGTGGTGTGGCCAGGACCACTGATTCGGACTGAGTCGGTGCCACTGATCATGATAAAACAAGCTAAGAAGGCGGCTTGTTCCGAACCTACCAAATTATCATGGTTTGCTCAGACATGAGGCCCTAAGGAGAACATGTCAAGAAAGTGAGCACAGTGGACGCAAGATTCAAGAAGCAAACCCGAGCCGAACTTGTATTGTTTGATGCGATTGCCAAGAGAATTTGCACAATGGACATAACACCTCGAGGCTTCGCAACTGGGATACAAATGTAGACCAAATGTAGAAAACAACGAGAAAGGAAGGAACACAGCCACATGTCGGAGTTAAAAATGGGCACAATTTTTGTGTCTCACTACCCTCGCCATGCAACGAATTTTCAAGACCGCTCAGAAGCTATCAGGTCTCTCACGTACTGTGCCATTCACAAAGTCCAAACAAATAGAGCTCTTCAAGTACACTGGTGGGCGGTGGTTATACAACGAGGAAGAACGTGAGCGATTTAGCTTGGTCCCTCGATTGTTCTGAATACGATGGTGGGTTAGAAACTGCATCACGATACGTCGAATTCAACGTTGACGAAATACAAAATGTAGCTTGTGCGGCAGTTGGAGCGCAACGATGCGTCACGTTCAAAAAACTTGGTGAAGGTATGTAAGTCACGTTCTGTGTATCTGTTTCATCTGAAATGTTGTATAGGATCTTACAATAAGGTTTTTGCCCTCAATTTTGACAACGGGGTAGAGGTAGTTGCGCGCCTTCCAACTGCCCTTGCTGGAGCTCCTTTCTTCACCACGGCCAGCGAGGTTGCTACGCTGGAGTTTGCGCGAGAAGTTCTCGGTATACCTGTACCCCGCGTATTTGCATGGAGCGCAAATGCTAGTGCAAATCCTGTCGGCGCAGAATATATTATCATGGAGAAGATCCCCGGTGTTGAATCCCATCATCGCTGGACCCATATTGCGAAAGCACCTGAAGTCTTTCCACTTTTAGACGGCGTCCTTGATATAGAACGTAGCTTCGAGTGTGCGCCATTTTCGCAGATAGGCAGCCTCTACTTCAGGGATGATGTACGAGCCGATTTACGGGACCACCCGCTGTTTCGCCCAGGTTCTCTTCCAGAGGATGATCCTGAGCTGTATAGAAAGCTCGACATGGCGAAGGACAAGTATCGTATTGGCCCAATCGCAGATCGTCAGTGGTGGCGGTCGGAACGGTCGCAAGTGACTTATGATCATGGTCCATGTGAGTTTTTCCTGCATTCTTTGCGTCAGGGATTAGCTGACCATTCAACTTATCGGCAGGGTCTGATATGTGCTCCTTCCTTCTTGCTGCTGTCGATTCTGAACGTACTTGGATTCTTCGCCATGCTGCTCAGGCCACATCGTCACGATGTCGTCGTTTCCCATTTTACAATGCTACTGCCCACCTCGAACTTTTGAATATGCTCGCCCTCGCGATTCCGCACATAATACCGCCATTCACGCTGAGCAGTCCGACTCTCTGGCATGCCGACATTAGCCATTCAAATTTGTTTGTTGCTGCGACTGGTCCGGCAGAGGTCCAGGGCCTTATCGATTGGCAACATAGCACGGTAGCTCCTTACTGCATGCAGGCCACATTTCCGTCCATTTTTACATATGATGGTGGCCTGATCAACATCCCGGAGGGTCGTGTCGCACCTAAGCTACCCAGCCACGTGTCAGCGTTGAGCCCTGACCAGCAAGTGCCCTATCGATTACATTTGAAGCTCGCCATGAGGCACAAAGCATATGAGCAGAAGATCGCGATGGAGAACGAGAGGAGGATGATCGTGTGTGCGATGCCTTTTGGCGCAGAGCTGGCTCTTCTGCCATATCACGTTCTCAGATCCTGGAGCGACAGTCTGGTACCGCTACGAAAAGCGCTCTTGCACCTTCGAGACACCTGGCAGCTCTTTGCTCATGAGGGCTCTCAGTGTCCAATACATTTTACAGATAATGAGCTTCAGAATCACGAGCAGGAATTGCGGCGGTATACTAAATACCAGGAGTCTATTACTTCTCTGGATGATGATCTTGGCTGTGGAGGTGATGGGTGGGTGCCAGAAGATGAGTTCTCAAGGGTCATTACTAAGTTGAAAGAGCGAAAGGCGAATTGGGATGACGAGGTGAATGGTGGTCCGTTTCCTTACGAAAATGGATCGTTCTCCTTCTTTCTGTCTTAAATGACCTACACAATGTTCTTCTATCCGGTTGCGGCTTGGTGTTTCGGGACCACCAATTGTTTCTGCTGTAGTTCAAATATGCTATCTGTGGTAGCCGTCCATCCGCGCATGAGACCATTTTCAGTATCGTCGAGGACGTTTGGCTCTGTCCAAATGTCTCCATGGCAAATGACGGTGAGAAAATGCTTTTTCACAAGCTCTTTCAAGTTATCCTCGTCGTCAGCCTCGTCGTACAACTGAGCGAGAATGACACCCTCCTTCGTGCGATCGTGATCGATCCAGATATCCTTTAGCACAACAGGTGAACCCATCTCGTTGCCATGTCCGTCTAGTTCAATTGCATCGAAAACGCGAGTGCTTCTACCTCGGAGCGGCTCGGCACCAAAAGAAGATATAATCACTGCGTCTTCCCGCCGCTGGGGGAAAACAATAATATACTTAGATGTGACTACCGCTCGAGATACTAGTGTTGATGGCTCTGGTATTCACGAAACTGTCTCGACGCAACCCTACAAAGTTACCCGATTGGTTCCTTCGGTTCTAACTTCTATGTCGTGACAATTCGCAGATTGATAATGTTAATTGCCTCCTAGAGAGTAGGAATTACATCCCCTTTGTAAAATGACCTGAGCTCATTTTTTCTTCACCTTGTGTAGCCCGAGAAGCTCAAATGAACGACAATAGTCACCACACGCTACATGCAAACGGGTCACCATATGGTAGGTTTGCGATTATTGGAAGCGTCAATCTATGCATCATAATCATTCTGGACTCTAGTAATATTTCCACGTGTAGTTACACGCTCGGAACGCAATTTTATCCGCCTCCGCATCTGGCTCGGGTGTCATGCATACAAATTGTTTGGCTCCGTAGGAGTGTGTCGCTTTGGTCCCCGATCGGTTCTCACGTGGCTGAAGCTGCCAACATCGAGTATATTGGTCACAATACCACCATACCCGTTCCTCGGATTCAAGACGTCTTCATCATCGAACATACAACTTACATCGTCATGGACTACATCAACGCGTCTGAGTTGACATACGCTGCGAAGACCCTATCCCCAGAGCAGCAAGAGGGCATTTGTTCGCAGCTGAAACAATATATCGCCCAGATGCGTGCTTTGAAACCTTCAAATCCCAGAGTGGAGGCGGCGGACGGAAGCGGATTATTTGTTATTCGCCTAACCAGTAACCCATTTCCTTCATTTGCTTCCGTGGAGGAGTTTCATGCGCGCCTTGGACATGAATTTATCCTCACATCCCCAAATCATCGTCATATGTGGTCGCACTTCGAGGTCGTCTCCCAACGGCGGTATCACACGACGTTCACACATTCAGATATCGCGCCGAGAAACATCCTTATCAAAGACGGCAAGATTGC
The DNA here is from genome assembly GCA_000827315.1 of Piloderma croceum F 1598. Lineage (NCBI taxonomy): Eukaryota > Fungi > Basidiomycota > Agaricomycetes > Atheliales > Atheliaceae > Piloderma > Piloderma croceum. Next base: position 25,229 of record KN833003.1, on the reverse strand, counting down.
GGCCATTGTTGATTGGAAGTCAGCTGGTTGGTACCCTGCTCATTCTCAGAGCCTGGCCCTCTACTTCATCCGCCATCTCCTTGGACGGATAGGTACGTACTTCTTGACTAAAATTGTGTGTTTGGTTAAGTAGTGTTTGGTCTCGAAATTATAGCGATGAACGGTGCCTCCGATGTCAGATTTCTGATCTGATTGTCCGAATTTGTTAATAGCAGTAATTACAGAATTTTAAAGGCAAATAATTCTGCGCGTCTCCTCACGAATTTATTGGTTCGGAAATGATATGGGTCGTATAATTTAAGTCCAAAACGGGAGCGGAGTGGACGGAAAAGGAAACGTGGGATGTGCCTTATTTTCTTATGCACTCTAACGTCTCGCTAACATCGCTCACAACGTCAATACCCCGACTCTATCTTGACTCTATCCACCAACCCGACTTCGGTGACGCACTTAAAAACATCAGTGATAATCCAAAATCTGTATGTCTTTCCTTTAAAAAAATTCTTATTGCCCTTAGCTCAGTCGTGCTTCAAGGGCTCCGAGTCTGTCGTAAACCCGGTTGTCAAAGTAGACAAAGACACTGATTTCGATCGCAAGGTAAACCCACGAGTTGTATATATCCCTGTTGTTCATACTCACCTGTCTTTCAGATCCGCTTCTATGGCGTCATCGAAGCCTTCCGCATGCCTGATAATATGCAGATCGACGAGACGCTCCTATACGTCAAAGATACTTCCCCGGTGGAGATTGAAAAGTTGTCCCCGGACGGTCGCAAGCTCATCCAGGATGCCCGCGATATCGTCGAGACTGCGCGGCTGATGGTACAGGAGAAGAACGCCGACGAACTGTTTCTAGTATGGGATTAGTGGGTCTGCCACTTGTACTTGTGGCACACAAGGGACGTGGATGTCTCTCAGGCGAAGAAGGATCCGAAAGAGGTCTTACCCGTTGATAAGAGTAAGGATGATGGCCGCACTGGTGAGATTTTTCGTGTTGGTGTGCGTCGCATGCTAATAGTGTTTCTTTAGCGGTTCGACACCTACAGACCATCCTTTCCCTTGTCCTCACCAACTCCGAAGTCCGAAAGCTTCTCTCAGACATCTCCCTCATCGGCCGTGACCTCCTCGCCCGTGGCGCGTCCAAATCCGCTGATAGCCTCCGCCCAGATCAAGAGGCTCTAGCTCACATCGACAAAACTGCTCCCCAAGACCAATTCTTAACGGAGGGTGGACGTAAGGTTGGACCTACTGAGACTCCTGTGCCTGAAACGAAGGTGCCCGAGATGGGCCACACTGTGGCTCAGTATCCCAGGGAGGATTGGGTGCAGGTGCTACAGTCAAGACGGCAAATGGACAAGTGAAGAGTGGTCAGAAGGTGTACAAGGAGGGGCGGTGTTAAGCTCATGGGATGAAAGTAAATGGAGTGGGAGCTGCGCAAGAGCAAATTAATGATATTCAACAGTACGGCTTCGGTCCCTCTTTCACCCTCTGGTTGCTAACGATGGTTGGTTACAGGAAGGTCACTGGTGACGATTCCGAAGTTAAGAAGAGAGGCCTGATGGACAAGGTCAGAGGCGTGCGCGACGGTCTATCTGATGACTCTGATCGCATCCCGCCACAGTATAAAGATACGGCCCACAATCACCTCAACCGTGGCAAACAGTTCCTTACGAGGAATATTTTCCTGAAGAGCTTCGAGATCAATTTATCTACTGAGGCAAGAAGGTATTATGATTCATTTTTCGAAACTTCTTCGTTGTTAATTCTCTTTCCCCAGGTCATTATTGAGTGTCAGAAGCACGACAATTATCAAGAGTCCATTAAATGGCATTTGTCTTATGCTGAGGAGTACGCCGGTCATGGGAAGACAATTGCTGGACACGGCAAGGACAGTCGTGCCGCTCTTACTTCCGTAAGCTTTACGTCTATGTTTCATTACCAGAAATTCTTAGTCACATCTTCCTGTCGCGCAGGATGGTGGTCTGAAAACCACCACTCCGAGCTTCAAACCCTCGAACGTTTTGCCAACGGGCAGAGTATGGACATTATCTTCGACACCGCTAACACGTTGATCGACGATGCGGACAAGGACGAAGAGTTTAGCGACTGGCTCAAGAGTCTTAACTCATATGTGCGCAAGGTTCGTTGTCTACTCGCACTCATTCTGTTTTGTATCTGTTTACGATGTACTTCCCTTCAAGCAGGCTACGTCCTTGAGTCCGACTGCAACATCCGTGGCAACCAAATTCGCGACTCCGGTCGTCAGTCCTAACTCTGTTTCTAACGGAAACGGAAAACCGATTCTCTGTCCAGTACTGTTAGATCAGCACATGCGAGCCCTTCGCTTTCATGGAAGTTGGGAGCTTATATATGATAACCATCTCTCCTGACTTATTGGTGAAGTGTTCGTCGATCGTATAAGGCGGGCCGGGTTCCATAGTCTAGTTGTGATGTAGAGCGGACGACGACAACATCTCATAGCTTCGTCGAAGAGGTAGGGGTGGCAAGTGACCTTTCGAAGCTATACGCAAATGATCAGCATAATGTTACGCACAAATAATATCGTTTGGCTCACCTGCATGACTATCTATATTCATGAGCCGCGTTTTGCTGTGGCAACCGTAGGGTTGTGACACACGGGAACGAGCGAATCGGGTGAACTAAGAGAAGCCCAGTGCTGAAATAACTGGACAAGCTACTCGTTGTTCAGAAGAGACCGAAAGCTACCTGTAATGTACAAGTAGCCAGTCTTTTATATATGTTTTCCTGTCTATTTTCGTCTCATCGCCAGGGTGAGAGAATTCGAGATACACGTGCTATCAAAGCACTCGATCGGATAACCCTTTCTCGGACGAGCAGTAATTGTAATTCCTTACATACGCCCTCCAGATCCTGGAACAGGATTTAATCTTCTTCGTACTCATTGTTGCTCTCCGGCGCAGACACTGAACGAACTTGTGAGTCATTCTGATCATCAGAGTTGTTTCCAGACTCTCCAGACGATTTTCCAGACTGTCCAGAACGCAAATTGCGCTGTGGGGGACTGTCAGAGTCTTCTGGGTCATAACGGAACTTGTCCCTCCGATCATTAATGGAGTGCCCAATGCCATCGTCTGAATCAGTCTTCGCTTCATTCGAGCTGAGAAGGTCGTCCTCGGGCATCAACGGGCAGTTTGCAAGAATGTGCATTTTCGATTCACATTTAAAGCAACGGCGTTCATTGCGCAAACGCTGTGTGCGCTTCTTGTCCCCAAATAAGGAACCTGAAGTCCCCGACTCAGGATTAGGTTCGTGATTCACACCTTGATCAGATACCTGTGACCACTCAGAGGCATCATTGTCGGAGCGCTCTCCTGCAGCCTCCGAGATCAAGTGGGCTTTTTCAAGTCTCACCACAAGATCTTCAAGCTCTATCATTGTGATCCTGCCTGGTTCGAGACCTGCCTCCGCAAGTCTCACCTTCAGATATGATTTACAACGACGCCAGAACCCAAGGATGATGTCATTATTATCCAGGTCTCCGACGGTATCTGCTATGTCTTGCAACTGTCGAAGAAAATCAAGCGCCGACAAGTCACCCTGCGTACATGCATCAAACACGTCACGTTGATCCATTTGGAATGTGGCGGGAAACAGGTAATCAAACATTGCTTTGAAATATTCAGCTAACACGTACTTCTTTCGTGCATTCAGAATGTCACGCTCGGGGAATTTGTGGGCCCTTCCTCCGCAATATTTGCCAGACAACTCAATGCCTTGTTGGGTGCTCAGCCGACCACATTTAATCCAATCCCGAACTGCGCGAACCCATTTCTTGAACAGACTCGCTTGGATTTCACCAGAATATTTAAACGGTGGGTCCTGCTTTAAGAAGGATTGTTGATATTTCAACTCCTGCAGCTTGGCACGATGCCGACGACGTTTTTCACGTTTGCGTCGTCTGATTCCCTCGGAATCACTACTATGATCCGACTTGAGCGTCTTGCGAAACAAGTTGCGCCCACGGTAATTTATTGATCCGTCTGATTCAGAATTTAAATCATGATTGAGATCTTTTCCTCTGAAGTCATCAGTGCCAGATGAGGAGTCTGACGGGTCTGAGCTCCCTCTGTCACCATGCATCGCTCTACGAAGTCCGGAACCTTCTGGCAGCTTAGATGATCCACGATCAGTCCCAATAACAACTCCAAAGCGAGTATTCGTCAATTTGGAGATCGGGACATCAGCTGATCGCGTTTTTCTCTTTTCTTTCTTTACAGATTGAGCACGGTCAGCCACGGGAACTTTCATGGCCACTTTGCCGCTACGTGGTTCATCATAGCCACGTTCGCGTTTAGCCTCAGCAAGCTGTGCACGCAATCGAAATGTCTCTAAATTGGCTCGCCGCACTTCTTCTCGCTCTAACTCAAGAGTGACAAGATAATCGGCATTGATCCAATCTTGCTGTCCTCGGCTTGTCCTTTTTAGCGCGGAGCCGCCCTTTATATTGGGTCCATCTCTCTGCGCGAAGGTCTGTTTTTGCCGTTCACGGTGAGTGTTCTCTGGCCGCTGGGGCCTTCTATATTCACTGTAGAGGCTGTGATTGCTTCTGCGGTTCGGGTTACTGAGTTCTCCATTGGTGTCCGGTGGCTCAAGTTTTCCAGGATTATATCCATCAACTGAGCTGTATCCAGGTACATCAGATGTATTGTACTCATTGGCGGCGAACAATTGGTTGTTCTGCCATTTATCCATTCTGTCTAGCAGAATCTTTTGTCTTTCCGCCCTCCTGGACAGCTCACTCATTCTAGAATGACTGTCAGGCTTTAGGGACAATCCCCACTGAGGGTTTGCGAGTTCCTTTGTCTTCTGGAACGGCGGCTCTCCAAGTTCATCTCCGTGGGTTGACTCTTCCCACATGAATTTGGAACTTCTCTCAGGCTCTGGTTTCGAACAAGCAAACCTCTGAGGGAAGGTTCTGTCATTCACAGGTGGACTAGTTCCACCTGAATATCTACTAATGCTATGGTGAGCAGTCTTTGTAGATACAGCATGCCTGCCGTCGTCAACGGCAGCACAAGATGCCAAGTCATGACTCATGGCATCAGATCTGGGCCAACCGGATGTCCCGCTCCGATCCATGGTTTTAACCAGAGGGATTTCCGGGAGCAGCCCGCCACCAGGCGGTCCTGTGCGACGCTTATCCCTACAGTGGGGATCAGGTTTCTGCATAGCCTAGAACACAGAAACACGCACCCCTTTACCCAATGCTACACACCGACAGAACAAATAGGCTCACATCTTGCCAGGCTTCTTTGGATCCCACAAAGGAACTGTTGGGATGAGCCGATGATGGATGCCGTATGCCACATGATTTTGCATCGAGCTGAAGAGGCACTTTGATACCCTTTATATTCACCGTCCATGAGATACTGGGAAGATAATGATCTAGCCACTTTGTGATGAGTGATCGGATGGTAGGCAGGATAGGGAGCACTCGTTCTGTTACTCCAGGTTTCGAATCTCCAAAGTTCAAAATGCGCTCGGTAACATTGATTTCGATTGATATCCAGTGGAGGTTCTTCACGTTGTACTTCAGCACCAGGTTCTTGATTTCACCCGTCTGCAGGCGTCGACCATAGAACCTTTCGGTGCTCCCCATTCCCGGTATTTCCAAATTCTTCCCCAGGCAACTTGGCGCCAATTGTGTGGATGGATCAACTCCAAATTTCCGCATATCTGCACGTATTACATCTCCAATGCAGTCAATTTGCTCGTCATTGACCCATTCATCCGACAATAGCCCAGCCAAGGTTGTCGTGCTGACCATACCATTCTGCAGTGAGTTATACCCCATGTGCCATGGTATACTCTTGACGTCCGCAATAACCCTCTCTCTCATCTCTGCTGGCCAACCCTCTTCTGCTGCCGTCTCTCTCACCCATTCCAGATGCGCCCTCCAAGCTGATTGTTTCTTGACCAACACATTGCCCCATTTCCATGCCCGGACAGTGCAGAATGGCAGGAAGACTTGTTTTTTTACCGGATGCTGCGCTGATTGCATTCCATTGCGAACAGCATCTGGCAAGTAGCTATCCAATATCTCGCAAAACCTCTCCGATGGAAGAATAAGGCTGTCAATGCTTTCAAAGGTACAGTTTGGGGTTTCCGCCGAGAACCATAATGACGAGTCAAGGAAATACTTCCTGCTCCCTGGGCAAGGTGGTTGTCTGATTTGTAGAAAGTCTGAGACAGTGCGCGAAGGGGATGGTTTGAGGGCAGCTAGCAGTTCCAAGGGAGGTTGTATTTTTTCGAGAATAGTATCAAGGTCTGCTTCATTCCTGCTGTTGTCCCCGTTCACAGACGAACGGACAATATTCAATAGAAACTGAGGATGAGACACTGGTGAAATTCTTATTGAACGGTGGAATCATCTCAACATTTGGGTAAATTTAAGCGGAAAATAGAGTATTCCAAATTGAAGCTAACCGCTGAATGGCTGAGCAGAGTCTAAAACTATTTTCAGTATTAGCCCTCGGCCATGTCGGTCGCGAGGTAAAAAGAAATTTGCTCAAGAGTTGCCCTGAAACCTCTGAATTTTGGTGAAAACCTACATCAAACATCACCTAATGGACACAAAATTCGGTGGTTGATGGTACTATTGATCCGTGCTCCAGAGGCCTGAAATTCGGTGATTCGCACCATACATGGCTGGCCCAGACCTCCAATTTTCGGTGGTACCGGTACCGAACCTCTTAGTGAGTATTCAGGGGTCCTATTGTCATGAATCTTTTATTCTCGCGTCACTAACCACGTGACACCTATTTCCTAACACCTGACCTTATCTATCTTCATGACTCTACCTTTGTTCTTCTATCTATTCGGAACCCTCTCGGATCTGTATTATTCCACTATGACGCCATCCGCAGTTCCGCAGCACTGCTGTGCATTATGATCCCCTTTTGCTATTGGCTAGTTACCTTCCGACATTCCGTCTCTTTGCTTATCTATTGATCTCGTATTCCGACTGGACGGTTACCTATTACCTATCCTAGCTTAGACTATATCTCAGATTGTATTTAGATCGCTCTGAATCAATCGGAGACACCAGTATTAAGCTGGTCTATCCTCCTAGCCGCTTTTCACTCAACTCAACTCTAAGATCCCAGCCTTAGAGAGTATCTAGAACGGTATTAGCTTTGTGAACAGTGACGACCTGAGGGCAACCCCTCTCGCAGCTAGTCGCTGACACCTATGTACATGGACAACAGGCAGACATCACGTGGGAGCGGGACGACTCAGGTTGAGATCCCGAAATTCTACATAGGCGATCGGAGGCTTCACATATCTGCTCCAGAGACCTGGTTCCTAACGGGACCAGGAATAGACAGCCGGATTGCATTGATAGACATAACTTGCATATTCATTATTTTCATTCGGTCTACATACACGTATTCAACGTACCATATTCCAAAAGCTTCCATACAAAATCCGGACTACTAACACGAGCTCAGCGCTTATTGAAGTACGCCAGGTTTGAGACCCAATGAATACTGCCTAGCATGTACCAATACATAGTAGTGATCAATGCTATGCAAAGGATGTAAAGTAATTCAAGGTATTGTAAGTGATGACCATGACCATGCACCTGTAGCTAGAAATTGCACCACGGAAAAAAAAATGAACAAGCATCAAATGAACTCCACCTTGTCTATTTTCAAAGTGAATGAGTATCGGTGACAAAAAGGCAATACAATTGATACAATGTAAGTACCTTTGAAAACAACTGACCCAACAAAAGGACGGCAGCAGATGTCAATATCCAGCCTGTCAGGGAAAATAAGCACACTCACAACCTGTATTTATGGGCCCATGCCAGAGTAGTCTACTCTAACATAGAAACCGTGTACAATTCTCGAAAAAAATATGATAATTACCTCTGCCCTTTCCTCCTTTCGTCCCTCGCGTTTTAGGCGATTCAACAGAAATCTGAGTGAGTAACAAGCGTCGCAAAGTCGCAGCCATTTGACGTGTCGTACTGCCGCTCACTGCGTCCATTTCGAGCCCGATATGGAACATCATTGAGGCGCCGGCGACATGTGGGAGCAAGTTCAAACTTTAATCCCAACTGCTAACCATCATCATGTCTTGCGTCGATGATTGCATGCATGTCTGCATATATGCGGAGCTATTGTGGCATATAAAACGAACGGGAGTTCTTCCGCTGTGGTCAGTGAAGAACTGCCACAGGGAGGACAGTGGTTGGGTCAATTACTTTGACAAACATGCACTCAATTGGGCAGATGGACGGGCACCTGAAGCAACCGTCGGTGGAGGCCAAACTGTCAACACTTTGGTGGGGGGTTTTTTTTTTTTTAACCAATTGATGCATGTCTCATTTATTTATTTATGGACAGGGTCCACTCTCAAAGTTGAATGCAGATGTATTGCATGAGATAATTGGCTATCTGGTTGCTTCTCCCAGCTCTTTGGCCTCCTTGGCTCAAGTGAGGAGGGAATGGGCCGCGCCGGCTCAGAAGGCCCTATATACATTTGTTTCCCTCAGGAGTGGCAAGCAGATGGCCAAGTTTCTGGGCGCCATAGTGAGCCACCTCGTTTTCCGTGACAAATTTCGGCAGCGTACAATGCCTCTACACCTTTTGGTGAGGCATGTGACTCTCCATCTGCTTACGCTCACTCAGCAAGCTGCATACCTCGAGTTATTCTCCGTTATTCTACCCCTCCTGCAGAATATGGAGTCCTTGGGGTACATCATGACCTCCTTTGACTTATCAAGGATGCCCGCTGCGTTCATGCGCACCCTCCCCCACTTAACACCCCACAGTCTGAATTCCATCCATTTCTTCGTACGTCATTTGGAATTTGTCTGGGCGCGTCTTCCCTAATCACATATTGCAGGTGCCGAACTCGTGCCGGTGGTTGATGGTGGATGAGCTGGGAGAGACACTGATGAAGGGTTTGTTCAAGAATTTCCCGTGGGTGCGCACCATAACTTTCGTTTGTGAGGTTGAGATTATGGACGAAAAGAGAGCCTTGGAGACCATGCCCCGGATGCTCACCAATGCGGTGACAGGACTGGAGTGCATTGAGTTCTGGACGATGGGCCACTCCATCTCGTTGGATATGGATCTACGTGTTTTGAAGGTCAGGCATCATGGAGATAGAGTGACGTATGGTTTTATGCACGGGGATGAGGGAAAGTGGGTTCTGGACGGTGAGGACTCTCATATGCAGTTGGCCGTACGTGGAGTTACCATGCAGCGGTGAGGGATGCCCTGAATGCCCATTGGATGATAAGGAGGGTTAGAACATATTGTTGCTGAACCGATTGGTCACTTGGCTGAACCAAAGTATGGTTGTACACTGTTCTCAATGTGACTATAATCCCGTATTGTCCTCTCCACTCTCATGTATCTGCCGTCAGTGTATGCTCAAACCTGAGTGCAAACATAAGCACTCAAGTTCCACCCAAACTTTCCAACCGGCCCCACCATGCCTGATTTTTTCAAGGGCAAAACTTACAGATATGTTGCTCAAGAACATGAGGCGGTGCAATGTAACAGCCTATTCTGGCCGACCATGTGGCTGAACCTCTGGCCATTTTGAGCCCCATGCAAAAGTTGCCAAATGTGGATGCAAGCTGATCCTTGCTTTGATCATCCAATTGATCTCATCCCTCTGTTGCTATATACAATGCTTCACAGATTATATTGACACTCTGTATATTCAAAGCCTGTGCAATACGGCTTTGAAATATACAGGGTCTTGGGTGGTTTATACCCAAGCGAGCAGCGGAAGGGTAGGTAATCTAATCGGAATAGGTTCCTTATTGAAAGCTTGGTATGTCGCTCTCGATTGATGTCAAGCACTCTACATATTCCAACCTTGTACTATAATACACATGATCTATAACAGAATGAGCAGGGAAATGGGTCATTTATTAAAAGCTTGGTATGCTGCTAACTGTGTTCAGCCCAGAAAATGGTCCAATGGGGCGTTAGGGTTAGTGCATACCATAAACAGGTGGAAACAAAGAAAAACTAATTTTACATTGCCTCATGGAAATGCAAACATGTTGTTCACTTGTCATGTGATGGTTGACTTTGGTGGTGGGTATTGGGGTAGGGTGTAAGGATACCAGCCACATCCTATTTAGTACCTTTATTTACTCTTATTTATTTAGTTTTTTTTCACCTTTTACTACCATCATACCTGGATGTACCTTGCTATTTAAACAATAGACAGAGGTATTGTTCAGTTTGGCCTGAAAGGGATTGGACTCATTACAACAA
>KN833003.1:0-14838 GCA_000827315.1 Piloderma croceum F 1598 | reverse complement strand
TTACTACCATCATACCTGGATGTACCTTGCTATTTAAACAATAGACAGAGGTATTGTTCAGTTTGGCCTGAAAGGGATTGGACTCATTACAACAATGTATCTGACAAGAATATAGTTACATATCTGGGAGTATAAGTATAAGTCAGTACAGGCAGGACCGGAAAAGACATACAGGGCAGATAAGAGTAACTAAGTATGCGGAGTAAGCACTTGTTCTGCATGGTTTGGCAATGCATTATATCACACTAGTCTGGTCTCTCATATAAAGCATACAGACCAGTTGTAACATGTCCTAGTAACACAACATATCAGTATGGCTCTCCACTGTACTGTATACAGTGATGGCTGTACAAATACAGTGCCATATGGGTGTTGACTGTACTATAACAGAGCCATACTCCAAAAATCCAGATCTATGATGGTACAGTGATGACCACAGACAGCCATCTTACAGCAGTGTACAGTAGTATGGCCAAAAAGATTTATTCAAGACATTGTAAATAGGTATACTAATAAAGTTTACTAGGGTGTTACGAGTGAGGGATTAGATATCAAGAGTGAGAAGACAAAGCAGAGCAATGTGCAATCTGTAAAGGCAGTAAAGGTCAGTTCTTGTATGTACTATGAAAAAACTGACTATATTTTGTATTTACTTATAAAGACAGTAACTATGATGGAGTATGATCAGTGTGCTACCAAGATGGTATCGAGGGGATGACTTACAGCTTTTCACATACTGTGACAAAACTGTGTTGCCCAAATGTCTGTTTCAGGGGTGAAACATCCAGTTCGAGTTTATCAGAGGAAAACAGGCAGATAATGGTCAAGATCACTTGTCTTGTAAATAGTTTTTTATTGCAATTGATATCTGCATTTCATGCTGACACCTCTTTTCCTTGCTTGTATAGTCGTGTGGACAGAGCACCATTTCACAGATGACATCCGAACACAACAATACTGCTGTCTAGAAGTCATACTTGGTGCAAAATGGGGTATGAGTGCCATAGCTGGAGTGTAGCATGTGGGGAACTACCTCTTTGACCCCACATCTGGGTCCTGGTACAGCAAAGATGACCACATTGGGCAAACCATAAAGCTCATGAGATACCTGCCATGAAACTAGGTTCAATTTCCCAGAGTATGAGCATCCAAAGTTAGTCATGGGGAGCACTCACAGTTGCTAAGTATTGGCCTAATTCAGGCAGATGCATATGATACTATCATGGAACCACCTTTGACAAACTGATATTGTGGGCTCAATTCTTCACTAGAAACCTTGATTCTTTTCATATATATTTCCTTTCATGTATTAGATTCTGTTTCTGAATTTATAATGAATTTAATGTGAATGTAAATGATGCAATGGATGATGCAACACTGTCAAAATGGTGATTTTGGGATGATCTACTCTGGCAATGGAAACATTTCGCTCAAGTGACTGGAAAAAATTGTAGCTCTTTCATATACATTCTGAAAGCTTAATTATAAATTTCCGAGACAATTGGTTAAGTTGTGGATGAGTTTGAGTCAGCATAGACAGCAGCATTACTTGGCATGATATTACCAGAACAAATTTAAACTCCAACTGATGTGTCAAAATCCAGGTCCATTGACTGATTTAATTTCTGTTAGATTGAACATATCCTACTACCCCAGTACATAAAATACCTGTCCATAAACACTACTTGTATCATGGAAAAATCATGGAACAACTCCAACTCTGTAATCCAGCAACACCCCCTTAAACTATCTCTCACCTGTACCTACAAACCAATTTTGCAATATTGACCACAACACTTCCCATTAGAAATTTACATCTATTACTGTATCTATGTTTCACTTATAATCACATCTGAAGCTTCATACATGTCTTGTGCAGTCTTTAGCGCATGGTCCTCACAGAGGAGTCATTTGACTTCGAATTTGGCAGGCTTGCCATGCTGTGACAGGCCATGACATTTTGTCAAAAGGTGGTCTCAAAACCTGTTCAATGTTAGCACAATAGCCCATCCCCAGATTTCTGTGAAGTAAAATTATGAGCCTATGAATTGAACATTTTGAAAACAATTCCAAACATTCCAGAGGCAAAATGGTTGAAAACTGAGCCAGGAAAAAGGAAAAACTCAAATTTTGTCAAAAGGTAGTCCAGTGTAGTATCAGAGGAAAGACAACCCAAAAAAGAAATAAAAAGCTCTGAAATATTGTCCATTATCTCCGTTGAGATCTTGCAAGACAGACATTTGATGGTTTCCAGACCTGGTTCTAAAGGACCAGGAAATCTATTAGGCAAGGTCCTTGTCTTGGCAACAATTTTTTGATATTTGATATTTAGAAGTACTCAGTTTTTGTGTTCATGGTGAGTGTATTACTTTTAATTGGTTGATGTATGTTGATTGATAATCTATCAACATATTTAAATTATGCAGGTCAATCTGCAGTATAATGAATTTGTTGTCCAATTTAGATATGTGAATGATTTTGTGCAGAACACCCATCTGCATATTTTCACTTCAGCTTTGGCCAGTGAAAGTCTCTGTGGAAGGGGTCTCCTCCACAAATCATTTTTTAAAGATATATACTACATACCAAGATGCTTGCCAGTCAGTGTCACTAGATTTGGATGTGCATTGCTCTTGGCAGCACACCATAATTTAAATAATTATTGATGGCAAGTCACCACACTTTTCAACTAGTGAGCTCCCCATTATCTGGTGGGACATATTTTGGAAGTAGGGACGAGTTCATGCCATGTGTCAGCAATGGCCCACACCAAACAAGTTAAAAATGATGCCATCGGCCATTCCATGAGCTGCCAGAACTGTGCCAAAATAGTTGTATCTTCAAGGTTTCATTCAGGTCTGGCAAGTCTGATCCAAGTCAAATGACCTTTGGATCTTCTATATCTCGAGTCCCGACCCTCAACCAACAATTATTTTGCGAACAGAAGGAGATCAGGCTTTGAAAGGTGGCCAGGCCCATTTCTTACCACAGAAAGTACTCACAAATACAACAATTATAGTCCTCACGCAAGTCCTTGTCACCTGCATAGTACATGAGAAATTTACTGTTGATTTTAAAGTGTCACATGAGGTTGTTTTCCATCAATCTACTAGCAACCCTATTGTTTCTCTATTGTTTTATGAAGCTCCGGAATTAAGTGCGGGTATCAGCCAAAAGCTGTGCGTCAAATGACCTGCAGTGTTTCAGATCTTCCATGAGGCTACCCAACAATTTTGAAGCAAACAGACGGAATCAGTGGCAGGAACATGGCCAGACCAATTCCTTACTGTGAAATGTTCTCACGGCTACAAAGTTTGTAGTTCGTGTCATCTGTGTAATATACGAGAAATAAGGCAACAAATCATTAAAAAATAGCTTTAGACATTGAATTGTACTATACAAAGAGTGTTTATAATCAAATTTGCATAGAAGTGCCCATGTCCTGGATGGAAGAGCAAAGTTCAAGTGGTGTGAAAGTGGAGCCAATACACTGTAGGGCATTCAAAATAAATCTTACAAATTGTGAAGAAAATATCAATTGAATGAGATGAAGAGTGAATTGCAGCTGAGTGCGATATTGAGATTGTAGACTATACAATTGTCCAATTATGACAGCGAGTGGAATGTAACAAACTTCAGGATATAAGTACAACTAGAGAATATACAACATAAGCTCAACTAATTGGACATGCACCAAACTCATGTTGCACAGTGCTCAGTGGAGGAATGTTGGGTGGTCACCAATGCGATCTCCAGTTATGCTCCACACGGGCGATGGGAGCAGTCCACCGGGTTGTGGATGATTAGATGGGTTATCGGTGCTTGCTAAAATGTGCAAGTACCAGAGAGCGAGCGCGGCAGTGAGAACGCCAGGCTGACCTGGAACCCCAACAGTATCCCATCGAATCTTGGGAGACTCCTCGACACCGCCAAGGATGGCTATTCCATTTTGGTCGACTCGGCGACGATAGCAGACCAAGAACTTGTCTGTGACTACGTAGAAGTATCTGGCATGGCATTGCTGAGCGTATGTGTATACTTGGGAAATGACTTGATAATATTCCCGTCGTTGACCCCTGTAGGGTGAGTGGCGCCAATCAGTGTCCCAGCTCCATGAGCATTTAACGTCGCCAACAATTCGAAGGGATTGGAATGCTGTATTAATTCGATCGGCGGGGTTATACCTGACAGCAGCACGGTCAGGCAAAAGAGGTGTAACCCATTGCGCAAACATTGGACCGTCAACGACTTGGATAGGGCGCAATGGTGTCAGGTTATTGCGTATGGCCTGCAAGGTCTGCGTAAGGGCATGCTGCGTGTCGATGAATAATACGTCGAGGGAATTGTTGATAAGCCTCCACAAATATGCGTCCAGCTTTCCCCGTATTTCCGGCTCGCAAGAAACGTATTGGGTGCTCGGGCTATTAGGCTCATAAGCCCGCTTCATGTGGCTCTGATGGAGCAGATGTCCAAACTGAGCAATGATGTTTGGGAAGTCGAACCCGGCCCACGGTCCCACTTGTGTACGGTCTAGGTGCACATATTGGTAATATTGGTCGTTTCTGGTGTTGGCATGACGCTTAACACCGGGTAATGGAGCAATGTCGATAAATGATCGGTTCACGAGAAAGTGGTACAAAGTAGGAATGCCAGGTGCTGGCGGCGGTGGTTGTTGCATGATGTATCTTAGTAAGGATTGTCAGCGCATCCTAATCCAAATGTATTTGATCACCATTACTCACAGATAGTCGACAAATGGAAGGGGATTAAGATACGTCTCCGAGGCAACTAGACGATGTGCAATGTGTTGTCCACCTACCTTATATAGGACCAGCACACATGGAACAACACAAGGACGGGAAGAACAGTGGGAAACCGGGAAATAAAATGAAGCGGAAAAACAATAAGAAATGGCCACCGTTATACACAAACGACGCCAGGATGGGAAGAACAATGGGAAACTGGGAAATAAAATGAAGCGGAAAAACAATAAGACTGAAAAAGAACAAGCACCCCATAAATGAAACAAGAATCCGGACAAACAATTTGACCTATCAGTTAAAAATAGCTTGGGATGCTGTGTGATTGGTGGATTATTAGGAAACGACACGGCCATTGTTGAAACAAGGTGTGTACTAATTTTGCTCGCAGAAGGAACGCCATTAGAACGAAGCAGGTTAAAAATAGAAAAAAACCAACTATTGGTTCCTAATATGGTTGATCAATTCAAGCACGTGGCGTCATCAATATAATCATATGCTGACTCTGTCTCCGCTTCAAGTTTCATCACCACTATGTCAGGTTCGCTAAGTGCCTTTACCCAAGACCCGTATATGACCCATGAAGAGCCTACCCATGAACCGCTCAACTTGCTCCCACCCCAAGTTGTGAAGCCTGTCCCCCGTCTGTTGGGTTTATCTTTCGATATAGTCGAGTGCATTAAACACAGCAGGCATCAGGATGGTGTCTTCAAGGTGAAGGCGGAAATCGGTGGACGACGTCAGGATGCTATTCTCAAACTGGTGCGTAATTGAGTTGCCTATCTCGGTCGCTTTGGCTAAATCTCATGCATACTGTAGTTCCATGTTGACGATCCGCCGTTCGGCTTTAGGTACAGGTCTGGGAAGGCCTTGTTTGACGCCGAATGTCGAGCGTATGCCAATCTCATGCACTATGGTTTATGCGATGACGGATTGGTACCACGGTGTTATGGCTTCGCCGACTTTCCTGATTGGAATATAGGCAGGTGTGCACCCCATCTGATGCCGAATCAGCCTGATCACTGGGCATTTTTCCGTAATGATGTGAGGTCACCCATGGCACTATTTCTCGAGTACTTTCCGAATATGAAACATGTTGGCTTCTACAACCTTACCGTCGGCGTGGCTAACGCGGCCCTGTCGATTCTGACTCGCATTCACGAGGCGCAAATCCTGCATTATGATTTCGTCCCTCGGAATATCTTAGTTTCACCCAGTGGTCGGGTAGTCATTGTATGTCCCACTCCATACTCTTATTTTCTATGCCTGGTCTCATTTACATATGATCCCAGGTTGATTTTGGCGAAGTATACATTTATCCAGCCGATACGTCTGCTTTCCGTGGTCCAATTAGCTGTTTCATGAACAGCGAATATCTTGATGCGTGGGATCTCTTCTTCCGGAATATGGTGAGTGCCTTCTACGTTCATGCACATAATGTCTTACTTTTCCCTACATAGCTGCCCGATCAAGCGAGAATGCTTGACGATAAGGATCCAGAAACCTTCCTTGGCAAACAATGGCTTACAAAGAATGAAGACGTGAGTTGGATGATAGAGAGCTAAATTGCGGTTGTAGCAACGATTATGTTTGGTAGTTAACGGCTTAGACTCAGGAGTATATGTGTGTACCAATGTCTGTAGGAGAATTTCGCAAGAGTGAGGTGGAGTGGCGCTACTCGGTCTCACCCGTGTTCTATGGACAAATCCATACGTCGAACTTAGCTTCAAACATCCACGTGAAAGAGCGGCGGCAAGAAAATGTTGGATCCATAGGATTATGGGCCGTGGACGAGTCCAGCATGATGACGACGTCATTACTAACACTTGGATCTCAAGTCTCTGGAAGAATACGGAACGGGCATGGAGCCGTTTATTCGACAATCCCTTTTAGAGGGCTGAACATGATTTTGATAGGGGATTTTCACCAGTTCGAACCGGTTGGAAAACCTCACGAGGCTTTGTATAGTCAACCGATCGCTGGACGAACAGAAAGAAAACGGCTGCCGTAGGACGTAACATTTATTCGCAATTTGACACAGTGGTAATTGTGACCGAACAAAAGCGTATCGATGACGATTGTGGGCAGAACTGTTGCAAAAAAATCAGAGCGGGGAATGCCTCGAAGACGATATCAAAATGTTGAAGAGCTTAATATAGGGAGGTCGTCAGTCAGTGGGAGGACTTAGGTATTGGAGGGCGAGTATTTAGTATGTTTCAGTTGCTTACTTCGATATTTCGATATCCCTTGACTGAACATGATGTATAGGTTTCTTGTCTTTAGGAGTAACCAACCTTAGCGAAGCTTGATATGCTGTCTCGTAAATTGCCATACGTCCTTACGCTGAACATGGCCAAGTCTCGAATCGATTGTGGCGAATATACATCAACAAGACGGGGACAACTTCTATACGAAGGGACATCACGATGCGGGCTTACCGACGACGGTGTATGAATGGACGGAGCCGATCTATTCGAAGGAGGAGATTGGGGAGGAGGATGGTGTGGGCAGGGAGAAAGAGAATGCGAGGAAGAACTAATGGAGCAGAGAGATGAAGAGATTGTTCCAGAGCGTCGGATGGACGGACCTATCTCCTACTTCGTCATCATCATTCACCAACAAATTTGTCCGTAAAATCTTTAGCATAAGCTTCGAGCTAAGCAGCGGAGATGCGAAGCCATCGAAGCGGAGATCAAGCGCGTTGGGGGGTTGTTATGAAGTATAGAAAGAGTCGATGTTTGAGTGACAATCGACGGAGTGGATGCTTTGAATTTGGATCCACTGCTGATGTGGTTGTCTGAGGTGGAAATGTTTGCACGTGCAGTGTTGGGAGGCGAGTTGGTCGGAGTAGTATCCAGCGGGGGACTCAGGGATGCTCAATACCAGGGTCGTCCGTTTAAGAATGAAATCAGATCGACTTAGCGGCAGCCTCATTCAAGGTGGATATACCTTTTCAACTAGCGAGTGTTGTACTTGAATTTTTTAAAGCATGTAGAAGCCGTTGAAGCCGTGCTGCCACAACAGCTCTCCGACGACATCGGACCGAAGCAAGTCAAAACAAATGAACAAGAGCGCCACGAGGCACTCCTTGTTGCTGATATCAACAAAGTATGAAATAAACTCTTCAGGAACTTCTGTTGATCTTGAAACGGCCGCTGCGATCATAGCATCTTCATAGAGCTTGTCCTTCAAGACTCAAGAGTGACATCGCTCCCTCCCAGCTAGGGCTGAGCACCGTACCCCGTACAACGCGTATGTACGGTGCCGTATGTACGGTAGCCGTCCCCGGGCCGGCGGTATCTCAGTCACATTCTGACCGTACCCGTCACAGGCTCTGACGGGTACCGTATGGTACCGTACTCTTTACGGCCGTATACGGGTAGCATACGGTGTATACGGTGTTACCATTTCATGATGAAGAATTTTCAAGGCGATAGGCTTGAATTAAGCGAATGATAAGCATTTCACCGGTGTTAAACATGGCCAAATAGGGACTGCTGATCAAGGCACGAAACACGTGCCGTCACGTTCAATTCAGGTTCTGTCGTTCTGTCACCTGTGACTGGCCCCCCCCGTGTCTACTTAGTCCTTATACTCTGCGGTCTGCTTCACAGATGATGTGATAATGTGACATTCACAGAATACCACCACCACCACCACCACCTATAACGTGATGCCGGACTCCGCACAAGGCAACTTCGATGGCGGATCAAGCACTGGCCAGTGGCAGCACATTAAGTTTTAAACTCTTTACATACTTTCAGGTCTGATGGTTGACAACAAGGGTCGATAATGGTATATTGCCGTTAGGTGTTATCCCCGACTATATGTCAGCCAGGATGCCTCGAGGCTAAATGTCCGGATTTAATCCTAATTCTGGTATGAATTATGTCATGGGCGGCCGATGCGGACAATAACGTCCACATTTTCCGCCGTTGGTATAACTGCGATAAGCAAATTTTATTTCTGTCAATGTCACTGCATTCTGGTCAATTCTCAAGCAGGAGTTAAACACTAATAATAGTCACTCATCTTGCTGCCGATATATAATTGCCGTGAGCAGGGTGATTTTTCATATTGCTACATTCTAATAAAACCTTAAGCAGGATTCATGTGCAACAGGTACACTTTTTTTCATTACAAGACGGCGATGCTCACAGCGGTATTGTACTCCCTGTCTTCACTTTTCCATCACCGGTGACGATGTTTTGAGATCTATTCATTCTTTAGTAGACCAGAATATGGTGAGCAATTTTCATATTATGGCCAATACAACCTCCGAGTTGGTCGGTTCACACGTAGCTATTCTAAGTAATATGTCATGTGATTTACTCGCAATGTGACTTTGTGCGAATAAACAAACGTCTTGATTCTCTGTCCACGCAAACACTGAAAAAGACTTTGTAATGACAAGCCCTCCAATACATGTCACAGAAAATATCGGTAAGCACTTTAGAATGGATATCGTACCTCATACTATAAGCCGGAAACTGAATACAAAGCATTGCAGCCACCAGTCAATGTTCGCGATGCTCGTATAAAGGGCCAACAAGCACCTTTCCCCTCAGAAAAAATGGTAATGGCAACACAAGAGTTTGCTGTGCATGCACAGACAAGAAGGCAGCGGCTAGGGAGAAGGAGAATATTGATAAGGGCAAGGGCTCGAGGACGGGAACAGGGGCCGCGCAGCCATCACTACTGGCTTTTGATGAATGCCTGACACTTATTTCTATGAATAGAGATGAGGCCTTCGAGCTGGATACTTTTGTTGTCTTACCAGAGGAGATGAAGGGAGACGGGTTGAGTGTTCATGAATTTGCAAATGGGCTTCGTGATCGGCTAGCAAGTGCATCGGATTACCACTGGAAGTGAGTAAATACAAGCCCATATCAATGGAGTGCTAACTTATATTGGTGGGATAGCCAAAAGAAGTCCTGTCCTGGAGCAGGTGCCACTGTCATCACGTACTGGTGTGCTCAGCTTGATGGCGAGCAGACCAAACGAAAACTGCACCAAGATTTAAGTAAACGGAGGGGTCGCGTACGGATGCCTCGTTACAGATGCGGGGGCTGGCTGCATGTCACTGTTCCAGACACGAGAAACTCGCCTGTCCGCGTGCGAATGAAACATGACTTTGCGCACCCACACTACACCGATATTAAACTTCCAGAGGAAGTCCAAGCTCTCGTTGTAGATATGAAGAGCTCTACACCAAGTGATGTGAGTGCAATCATTGGTTTTTGATTTCGAACACACAATACTGACCACAGCCTAAAGATATGGGCAGAAGTACTGAAACGGTGGGGTACACATGACTACACTCAACAGCAGGTGTATGCATACTGGAGTCACATAAATGAATCTGTCTGGCGCCTAGATGATGACCAGGTTGTGTCAGCAAAACACGTATTGGAATCTTCCAATGGCACTGCCACCGAAACCATACCAATCACCCCGGAACCAGGGATCTCAACAATTGCCTTTGCTCTTAAGGAGCCAATAGATAGCTATGGAGGGAAGACAGCAGAATTAGCTATGGATTCAACTTGTGAGTCCCGATTACTATTTGCAATGATTATTACTTACGTCACGCTAGGGAAAACTAATGCTGCCGCATACGAACTCTATGGCTTCTTTGGCGAGGCAAATGGACGGTCATTACCTCTTGGATTTATCTTCACTGCTATGACTGACGGGTCAGCCACCAAACATGCAAAGCAGAGAATGCTAGCAGAGTCCCTCACTTGGCTTGTGAAGCGCTGCCCGAACATTGTCTTCACTCACTCAGACAAAGACCCATCCGAAATCAATGCTTGCCGACAGGAAATTCCCAGAGCGAAGCATCAGTTATGTTATTATCACGCAATTACGTATATCGAGGAGAGACTCACCGAGGACAAACCACCTGCTGCATATGATCCACGAAAGGCAAACAAAAGTTTTAGCTTTATTGATCCCACGTGGGCGCCAGGAGTTACTCGTGGCGAAGTAGCAGAGTATATGGATGGACGTGACATGGAGACTGGTCCCGACAAGCAGGGTGGTGTCCGAAAGAGACTGGAAGACATCCGACAGGTTAGTAAATCTTCTCAAGAAGCTGTAATATCATACTAACGGTGGATACTAGAATCCTATTTCAACAACACTTGCACCTCTTATAGTTATCAAGGTGGGAGACCGACGACTTCCAGTCTGGCCAACACCACCTAAAATAAAAGGTGCCGACCTGCCAGCATTTTGTCCTCCAGCGCACCGAGCTGCTATCAAGAACAAATTTGTTATCCACTTTCATCAGCATCCGGAGATCCCATTTGATGCCCATGGAACTCACTTGACTGCTTCCGAGATTCACGAAGGCGCTGTATTTGATATGTACGAGTACTGTCGCAGGCATGACCTTGTGCAGGTATGGGCATACATGTGGAACTGCTGGTATAATCCGACGCAGTGGCCGTTGTGGGCTAGATCGGCAGCACCAGGAATACCACGCCTGAAGACTACTATGGTCAGCGAATCACAATGGAAAGTCATTAAACATAATGACCTTGCCATGTTCAATCGACCCCGTCTGGATCTCGTCATCCATGTCCTCATAAACCGTCTATTGCCACGTGTTCGCGTCACTCTTGCTGACGTCCTGGGCACGCGACGCCAAGCCCGTGCTGCATCACCAAATGACTGGCAACAGGACTTTCGAGCGGAGTGGCTGGACATGTCAAAGCCTGATGAGCTGCGAAACATTGAACGTCAGCTGGAGATCTTGAAATCGGGGAAAAAAACGAAAGCACGGACAGCAAAGCTCGCTGAGCTTGAGGCAGACGAGTTGAGACCAAAGGGATCTTACCATACGGACATAGATCGTTGGACATGCAGCTGCCCATCATATCTGATCAGCAGATTCTTATTATGCAAGCATCTCGTACGTACTGCGAATGCCCAAATGACGGGTTTCGATCCAAAAGATAACCTGGCCTTCTTCGTGGCCCTACGACGCAATCATTTCCCACCGTTCTACTTCATCCCCGCCCTCCATCAACACCCAGACGCGAACGATGTGACGTCTTCACCTATCGAACCACCCGCGAGAAAGGTCTTGCGGACCTTAGATGATGCCGTTGCTGCGTTGCCCGAAACCGATAACAATGGTATTGCACCAACTGCCAGTGAAGTGACGGAGGAAGGTGAAAGTGGCACTCTGGAGACGGTGCACCCACCCGTGGAAGATGTACAGTGCAGCGAAGATGACGCTGAGGATGCTAGTCAACAAAGGAATGGACTGAACAAGTCTTTATTAAGCGCCTCGCCAACACATGTCAACAGCCGTGGCAGCAGTGTGCTAACTGAGTCCGAGGATGCCAACTCGGAGTGTAAAGTACACAGAATTTATATCTTATATACTCACAAACTGACCCATCATACAGGTATTCTTCACTGAAACCGAACTAATACTTCTCGAACGGGATTTCCAGGCCTTGAAGAACGAGGCACGAGGCCTTGTCCATCCCAAACTAGCAAAAAGGCTCCGACCAATCTTTGACGGCATACATAAAGCTGGGAGTGAAGTTCATGAGGAACGAGCTGCGAAGAAGAGGAAGACGACATGGGGGGACAGCACACCCATAACTATGTATATGAAGTAGTCATTTACCGCTAAAACGCGAGTTGTCGTTGAACCAACACGTGATCATTCGGCCTTTATTGTAATTATAGGCTCGTGTGATTTTCGACCAAGTCAGAGGTCGCATTAGGGGAGTTAATTTTCATTGTCATGGTGCTCGTTTGCGGATCTTCGTCCATGCTTCTCGTTGCTACGGTAGTCAATGGCTCAATGACATATTATCTCCATTCTGCAGTATTTAAGTGGTCAGTAAAGTTGCTGCTCGTTACTCAACTCCCTCCAAGTTTTTTGAATTGCAAATATGAACCCTGAAATTGCGGCTACTGGTATGACTTTTACCCATCTCACTTGAACAGCTTAATGAATGCAAGCACAGATAATGCAGGTTTCACCCCGGTTTTGGGTCGTGGCCACAGAGCCAAGAATCCGGAGCGCATGAAGGCCCTTGCCCTCTCCACAGCTGACTCTGATGATGAGGCTGCTCCTCACCGTCCTCGCCGTCAACATTTACAATGCACAAAAGCCAAGTCTTCGTCCTTAAACACTGCCAACTCATTTGAAAGTCTTGATGTCGAGGAGATTTCCGATCCCGATGATACAAACTACAAGACTGACGAGGAGCTCCCTGACCTTCTATCTGGCTCTGATTCAGAGTCTGACTCTGCCGAGGAGACAAATGGGTCTGATATTAAAGAAATCACGAACACTGAAGTAAGCTTCTCATTTTCAAATGTGTTACAGCACTGATACATAACTTGACAGCTCGCACAATCACTTCCCACCAAAACCATTCCACAGTGTCGCAAGGCAAGTCACCATACCCGCTCCAAGACAAGCACCAAACGAAAGGCGACCAACAAGCCAGCGGCTGCAACCGCAGCTGCATCTTCTGCTTCCAAACGGCACTGCACCACCGTCGACGATATTGAAGATGAGGGCGAGCCACTGGCCCGTAACTCTTCGGTTTCTTCCATTGGTCATGTTCCCAAAGTACGTTGTTCTACTTTTTATTTACCTGGTAAACGTAAATGTACTTGCTCTAGGTTATTCGAAGTAGCCTGATTTATCTCTTTTATGAGGAGAGGTCTACTAACTCTGAAGGGACCACTGGTGAGCCTGGCGACAAACACTTCAAGTGTTTTCATGGAAGCCGGAAGATACTCACAATTATGCGTAAAATGCGAAGTAGTCTCAACGGTCAGTGTATAATTGTCTCCACATTTGCTCACACTTTCTTACTTCATTTAGGTATGATCAATCATCTTCGTGTGCATTTTCCGGCGATGCACCGACTATATCTAGCTCTAAAGAATCACCCAGCTTCAGAGTCTCCGACCGAGGATGAAATCGCTATAGCTCAAGGTCAGAAGGCTCTCGATCCCGCCACAGCCGCCGACTACTTACTCCAGTTGGAGAAAGCATCATCAAACGTTGCGCAGATGTTTGTGCAGCAGAGTCAGCGAGCTGCTGTAAGTTCCTGTTTATTCAATCTTTTGTATTCTTGATCTAATGAGTCTGTAGGAAGAGGATTGGGATCAAGAGAAGTTCGAAAAATTACTTGCTGAGTGGATGGTTGCTTGCGATCAGCCATTTGAGGAGGTTGAGCAGCCCGAATTCCGACGCCTGCTTGAGTACACCCATTTGCGGCCGTCACTTCATATCCCCAGCCGATTTACCATGAACCGAAAAATCATGAAGATGGGCAAGGACACCGTCATGGGTGTGAAGCAACTCATAGTGGTACATTGATTGTTTCGACTGGTCTTGTGGAAACAAGTTGACATTTTCTACTCTCTAGGACTTGGACTGCAAGGTTAGCCTCTCGCTTGATGCTTGGACATCTAGCAATCAACATGGGTTTCTCGCCATTGTCATGCATTATATCAACACGGATTGGAAATGTGGTAAGCCTTGATTAATTGGCCCATCCTGCATTTGCTGAATCTATTTACAGAAGAGCTTTCAATTGATTTCCGTGAACTGATTACTAAGGTTTTTTGAGGGGGGTAGACGGTTGACGATGGGTTCTCACTCACTTATTCCCACGATCATGCCCTCATTTGGTAAATTATATGTGTACGTGATCATTACATCAGCATCATATGACCCATTACATCAGCATCATGTGACTCATTTTGGCATGTGCCACACGTGTCAGATGCTTAGTAATGCAGAAGCAAATCCAAAATGGGACAATCTCGCGTACATTACATGTTGGTTGCGCGAACATCAGCCTTTAGGGGGCCCATTTTTATGTATCTATGATAGGCTGTACAACACTGGGCCCCCGTTAGGGGGCCCATAAATTGAGTAATATATATATCTTCCCAAATGACACCACTTGAGAGTGGACTGTGGACCCGTTGTGGAGCAATGGTGATTACAATGCTCTTCAGAGGATACAGGAGCGTATTGCCAAAAATGGCAAGTGGTCGCCAGATCGGGAAGTCGCGTCTCTCG
>KN833002.1:498751-508869 GCA_000827315.1 Piloderma croceum F 1598 | reverse complement strand
GGTGAGTTAGAGAGTGAGTGGTGCGGTCAGTGTCTCTTTCTATATTTAGATTCTGAGTTCTCTAGGCACATTTCTTGTTGGATTCCCATGGTAAGTGCCGTTCTTCTGGACACTTTTATTTGTTCCATGTTTTGGGGTTCTAAATCTGTTATGCTTTTTATCATAAGTGAACTAAATATGCTACAATGTATCTATGAATGTAATGTATTTCAACTGGGTTCTAAAATGTTATGAGTCCCTAATTTATTAGGGTTCTCGTTTCTTATTCTGGAGTTTCAGCCATCATTTGCCTACCTAACACGATGTTTGTAAATCGTGAGAATCTTAAATATTGACTGTGAGAGCTTTGTTTTGTAGTGTACATCAGTAAAATTTTGAACCAACGTGGATTTGGCATATAAAAGGAAATTTCCATTTATATTATGAGCGCTTACACTGCTCAGACATCCTCATCATGGCTGTTTGTTGTGTTGTTTCTGTGCTGAATATGTCAATGATATTATTCTTGTGTTCAGATTGTATTACCTGTATACCCCATATTGAAATGTCATCGGTTTGCAGATGTCAAACATCCTAAATGAAATGTAATTACACTCAGAACCTATACCCTATTATATACCATTGGATCAGAAACCATCAGTTCGTGCATGTCAAACATTGAAAATAAATTGTTATTGCACTCAGAATGTATGCCTCCTATACCATCGGTTCAGAAACCGTCGGTTTGTGCATGTCAGACATCCCAAATAAATTGTTATTCTACTCTGAATGTATACCCTATATACCTCTGGTTCAGAAACCGTCAGTTCACACATGTCAAACATCCCAAATAAATTGTTATTGCGCTCAGAATGTATGCTCCATATACCCCTGGTTCAGAAACTGTCGGTTTGTGCATGTCAAACATCCCAAATAAATTGTTATTGCACTCCAAACATGTGCCATACATACCCTTGGATCAGGAACCGTCGGTTCGCACATGTCAAACATCCCAAATAAATTGTTATTGCACTCAGAATGTATGGCCTATATACCTTTGGTTCAGAAACTGTCGGTTCGTGCATGTCAAACATCCCAAATAAATTGTTATTGCACTCCGAACATGTGCCATACATACCCTTGGATCAGGAACCGTCGGTTTGCACATGTCAAACATCCCAAATAAATTGTTATTGCACTCAGAATGTATGGCCTATATACCTTTGGTTCAGAAACCGTCGGTTTGTGCATGTCAAACATCCCAAATAAATTGTTATTGCACTCCGAACATACGCCATACATACCCTTGGATCAGGAACCGTCGGTTCGCACATGTCAAACATCCTAAATAAATTGTTATTGCACTCCGAACATATAACCTATATACCCTTGGGTCAGAAATCGTCGGTTCGTGCATGTCAAACATCCCAAATAAAATGATAGTCCACTCCGAACATATACCCTATATACCATTATATCAGAAACTGTCGGTTCGCACATGTCAAACATCGAAAATAAATTGTTATTGCACTCATAATGTATGTCCTATATATCATTGGTTCAGAAACTGTCGGTTCGTGCCTGTCAAACATCCCAAATAAATTGTTGTTGTACTCCGAACATATACCCTATATATCATCATATCAGAAACCGTCGGTTCGCACATGTCAAACATCCCAAATAAATTGTTATTGCACTCAGAATGTATGGCCTATATACCTTTGGTTCAGAAACCGTCGGTTCATGCATGTCAAACATCTCAAATAAAATGATATTGCACTCCGAGCACATACCCTATATATTATCATATCAGAAACTGTCGGTTCGCACATGTCAAACATCCCAAATAAATTGTTATTGCACTTAGAACGTATGCCCTATATACCCTTGGTTCGGAAACCGTCGGTTTGTGGATGTAAAACAGCCAAAATAAAATGATATTGCACTCCGAACATATACCCTATATACACTTGGGTCAGAAACCGTCAGTTCGCACATGTCAAACGTCCCCAATAAAATGTAATTGCACTCCAAACATATACCCTACATACCATTATATCAGAAATCGTCGGTTCGCACATGTCAAACATCCCAATTAAAATGGTATTGCACTCTGACCATATACCCTATATCCCCTTGGATCAAATACCGTCGGTTGGCGCATGTCAAACATTTCATTTGGATGTTCTACAGGCAGGAACCAACAGTTCCTGCTCCATGGATATACAGGCTATAGATTTGGAGAGGAATAACATTTTTATTTGCATGTTTAACATGTGCGAACCGACTGTTTCTGAACCAGAGGTATATAGGGTATATGTTCGGAGTGCAATATCATTTTATTTTGGCTGTTTTACATCCACGAACCGACGGTTTCCGAACCAAGGGTATATAGGGCATACGTTCTAAGTGCAATAACAATTTATTTGGGATGTTTGACATGTGCGAACCGACAGTTTCTGATATGATAATATATAGGGTATGTGCTCGGAGTGCAATATCATTTTATTTGAGATGTTTGACATGCATGAACCGACGGTTTCTGAACCAAAGGTATATAGGCCATACATTCTGAGTGCAATAACAATTTATTTGGGATGTTTGACATGTGCGAACCGACGGTTTCTGATATGATGATATATAGGGTATATGTTCGGAGTACAACAACAATTTATTTGGGATGTTTGACAGGCACGAACCGACAGTTTCTGAACCAATGATATATAGGACATACATTATGAGTGCAATAACAATTTATTTTCGATGTTTGACATGTGCGAACCGACAGTTTCTGATATAATGGTATATAGGGTATATGTTCGGAGTGGACTATCATTTTATTTGGGATGTTTGACATGCACGAACCGACGATTTCTGACCCAAGGGTATATAGGTTATATGTTCGGAGTGCAATAACAATTTATTTGGGATGTTTGACATGTGCGAACCGACGGTTCCTGATCCAAGGGTATGTATGGTGTATGTTCGGAGTGCAATAACAATTTATTTGGGATGTTTGACATGCACAAACCGACGGTTTCTGAACCAAAGGTATATAGGCCATACATTCTGAGTGCAATAACAATTTATTTGGGATGTTTGACATGTGCGAACCGACGGTTCCTGATCCAAGGGTATGTATGGCACATGTTTGGAGTGCAATAACAATTTATTTGGGATGTTTGACATGCACGAACTGACAGTTTCTGAACCAGGGGTATATGGAGCATACATTCTGAGCGCAATAACAATTTATTTTGGCTGTTTTACATCCACGAACCGATGGCTTCTGAACCAAGGGTATATAGGGCATACATTCTGTGTGCAATAACAATTCATTTGGGATGTTTGACATGCCCGAACCAACAGTTTCCAATCTACAGATATATAGGGTATATGTTTGGAGTAGAATGACCATTTATTTGGGATGTTTGACATGCACAAACTGACAGTTTCTGATCTAAGGGATATAGGGTACTTGTGGGAGTGGGCCATTGCTTTGCATGGCAGGTTAATCATCCCTCTGGGCTTGATACAAGTCACTTGTGTAAGCCATTGCTCCATATATCTCCGAGTAAAAATGTAGTAAAATATCTCTCACACAATTTTCCACCCAAATTCCCCCACCCTCATATGCTGGTCAATCTCTGCCTCCCAGCCCTTTACCCCAATACAAATATGTCTCCCCTATTGATTGATAACACCCCCATGCTAAATTCATGAAAGCCAAGTCTCTATGGCTTGGTTTTCTGTTTATTTTGGTCAATAGCTCCTATTTTCACATTTTCAACCAAAAGCAGTCACCTTGCTTCACAAGGTCTCTTTGAGTCGGAATTGTGTTATGGATCCATATAATATTTGTATGTACAAGTATTCTAATGAATCTATAAACTAAATTGGTGTTCTGCAAATACTAACCAATTTATGAATAATGAGCTAATTCCTAAGATATAATGCATATTTATCTCCTAAAAACATTAATTCTACTCTACCTAAGTAAATAAGTCTAGCAGAATATATTTATACTCGAGGAATAACGTGAAATATAGCTTGAGAGTAATCTTAGTGGCACAGAGGCTGGTGGCACTTAGATTCAGAGATGATAAGATGTACCAGGAATATTCTTAGATAAATGTTATTGAGGTGCCATCACTATGTTCAAAGAATATCTCGAGAGAGCGTGAAGCTGTCTAGCCTGAATATAGGAGTTATGAACTGTACAAACCTAGTTGATGTAAGTTTCAATGGCGTGAATTGGAATGTACTATGTTTGGATGTATTCTTGGTTTGAGAGTGATGTAAGATGTTAAAAAGCTTGTTATTTGGTGGAGGCTTGGCCTCATATTTATACATGAATCTATCAAATAGTAAGGAAGGTGAGGGATGTAATCTGAGTCATTGGCAAGACCTTTGGACAGTCTGTAGAGACTTCCCAAGCATTCCCAGGTCTTTGGTAAAATTCCTATGAGTTGAGAGGACTCATAGGAATGTATGTCTGGCCACCCAAAGGCTTTGGTCTTGAGCTAGAGATTGTGGTGGCTGAACAGGTGTTCCAAACATGTTCCAAACAAAGTGCTTTCCAGAACAGGAAGGTAAGTTGAAACTCCGCAAAGCCTTCTGATCATCAGTAAGCTTCATGTGAACGATTCCTAAATAATATGTAGATTTTTAAATAGCTTAAGTATCATATCTTATTGCCTAGAAATAATGAAATGTTTTTAATAAAAGGATAAAATATAAGAGTGAAGGCGAAAAGGTAATTTGGGTAATTAATAACCATATTTCTAACAAATTGCCATGTGTGTGCCAAAAATCCACAGTGCCAAACAAAGAATGTGGCACAATTTTTGAAATGTTTTTCTCCTGTTTTTGATGTTTCTTCCAAGCCATGTTTTCGTTGGATTGAGGTGCATTTTCCATGACAATATATTGTATGAGCCAATCATTGTGCCAGTACAGCTGTATGTTTTATGATTGTCAATTTGGATTGTAAGCAGCAAATTTTATTGGGTCCATGTTGTGACATATTTGCTGTCATCAAAAGCGGCACGGCACACCCCTATATTTCTTTCCCAATGCAATCATTCACGAACTATGGATTTGGAATTACACACTGTGCACGATCACATGGATCTCATTCAAAATGTGGCATACAATATTAATAATAAAATAACACTTTGATTTGCCCTGAAATAGAATAGAATAATTTGAATTGAAGCAAGATGCCTGCTGTCCTGACAGCACCTAGTGTTTAAATCCAGATGACCCTGAAGTCATTTCCCGATTGGGAACATGTGGCTGAAGGCCATCCTCAACCTTGAAGAAGCTGTATTGGCTTCACCAGGCTGATTTTCTTTCATTCTGCTTCATGTCTATATTAGATAGCATGTATTTATAAGCAATTATGGAAGGGGAATATGTTTGGAGGCATACAGCAGTCATAAAATGTCCTTGAACACCAAACTGATCATTTTACCTAACTAAT
This sequence comes from Piloderma croceum F 1598, assembly GCA_000827315.1. Taxonomy (NCBI): domain Eukaryota; kingdom Fungi; phylum Basidiomycota; class Agaricomycetes; order Atheliales; family Atheliaceae; genus Piloderma; species Piloderma croceum. The sequence continues at coordinate 503,405 of KN833002.1, read as the reverse complement.
CTAGCATATTTGGATTAAGCACTGCCTAGCACTAGTCTTAAGCATCCCAGCATATCCCAGCAAGAAAATGTGACTTAGTAATTCATAGGATATGCAACTTTTTGCTGACAGACCATAGAGCAGTGTATCCTATGAAAAACTCAATTCTAAAGCTTCATGGGATATGGTGGCACAGAATTTCCAGTTTTGTACTTAATTCACAATCAGATCTTATCAGTTTGGGTGTTATTTAATACTACACTAGTGTACATCAACTGATCTAGTGTCAAGGAGGCTTCCAATCACTGGTTCAACCCTCATTTGCTGGTACCAATAATGACCAAGTGGTTCCAAGTAGTGTTGTCTCAACTGGCTTGGGGCTTTTTTGTACTTGGTGGAGTGGGCCATTGCTTTGCATGGCATGTACGAGTTGGCCTTGGTCTTTATTACAGAATAACTTGTACATAGCAGGCTGTGCATAATGTGACATCTGGGACATAACAGCATATTTCCTTCTGCCAGAAATAAAATACCACTATGAAAAATAAATAAATTTATTTATTTGGAGGATATAATTTAAATTTGGATAACATGTTTGTTTAGGGGACATAGCTATTGTCAGAATTTAATTCTGCCAATTATTCTATCCAGACAACAAAAGTGTTTCCTGTATTTAGATTATCTCTTAATGAGAAAATCATTGCCCGGGGCCAAACAAAGATTTTGTCATTGAAAAACAATCTAAATATGGGAAACACTTTTGTTGTCCTGACAGAGTAATTGGTAGAATCAAATTCTGACAATAGTTATGTCCCCTGAACAAATATGTTATCCAAATTTTAATTATATCCTCCAAATAAATTCTGATTATGAAATTTTCTTTGTCTGCCTGAAATACAGCCCTTTGCATAATTCTGTGAACACACTGATTTTTATGGTCTTGTTTGTATGCTGTTTGTCCTGCCAAATCAGATGGCAGCATGTCACACTGGTTCATTTGACTTTGAGTATTAAATACCACCCAAGCTCATTTTGACTGATATAAAGCCCCTGAGCACTTAGCAGCATTCTTGTATGTTAGTTTGGGAATGGGTTTTTCTCATAATCAGCCCGCAACGTGCAATGGTCTTGGGCCAGTGCTATCATCAAGTTTCAACAATGGCTCCTTCAGATTTTTGTGTTCCTTCACTCTCCAAATGGACCATATATTGATGTACATATGTTTACAATGTTCTATAATGCTTTGAAGCCTGGCGCAAATGCGGTGGTCAGTAATATTATTTGCTTATGTAATGGTCACATCATGTGCAACAAAAAAAAACATGTTTGTTCATGGAATTATGCAAATGGCTGTAGATATTTCCAAAATCTAATTCTCACTTGGGTTATTTCCGGTAACTAAAAGTGCAGCTATAATCTATTAATTTTTTCCCATAGTATTCTCATTCGGTCAGCAGGAAATATCCTGTTATGTCACAGGTGATGTATTCTTTTGTCTGTCTTCAATAAATAATTCTGGAATCTAATTCTCACTTTAGTTATCTCCAGTAGTCAAAGGTATAACATTTATTTATTTATTTATTTTTCATAGTGGTATTTTAATTCTGGCAGAAGGAAATATACTGTTATATCCCGGATGTCATATTGTGCACAGCCCTCTGTTTTAAAATTGAAATAAAGACCAAGGCTGACTTGTACATGCCATGTAAAGCAATGGTCCAGTATTTGGTCATGTGACATGTTTTCCACTTTCAAATCTTTCAAAGTCCAAAAATAAAAATGTTTATATTATTATTGCAAATGGATATACTACAGAACAACACTTAGAAGTGAGCCAAAGTAGCTACTTAACTAGGGGAAGAAAGAAAAGGCTCCGCATTCGCAAACGCAAGGCAGGAGAGGAGGCTGGGGGCCAAAACCCACAAAACCGAGCGCGATGGCTCGGTTACAGGTGCGCCGTGTGAAACGGCAGTGGAGGACAATGGGGGAAGGTGGTGGGATGAGGTGGATAAGGCAATGGTGGTGGTGGGGCTCTGCGTTTGCAAACACGAGGTGGAGAGGGGCCTAGGGGCCAAATCCGACGAAACCGAGCGCGATGGCTTGGTTTCGGGCACACCATGTGGAATGGCGATGGGGGATGGTGCTTTGGGGTGGCACGGTGGCATGTACCAGGTGGTGGTGGTGGTGGGGGGGTGGTGCGCTCGCGAAATGCGAGGCGGGGAGGGGGGTTGGGCTGAAACCAGAAACCAAGCTGTTGTGGCTCAGTTTCGGGCGCACCGTGTGAACGGCGATGGGGGATGGTGCGTCAGGGTGGCACGGTGGCATGTACGAAGCGGTGGTGGTGGTGGGGTCATGCGGTCGCGAAGCATGAAGCAGGGAGGGGGTGTGGGTAAAATTCCCGAAACCGAGCCGCCGTGGCTCAGTTTCAGGCTGCAATGGGGCTGCAGGAGGTGGAGAGGGGTGCTGTGATGTTACAGCCCCCCCTCCCGTGCTAAATCAGAGTGTGGGGATGGTGGTGAGTGAGGTGGTTATGGAGGTGGTGGTGGTTGTGCTCACCTGGCATCCTTCTACTTCTCCTCTTCTTCCCACCCACTCCCATCCCCTCTCTACCCACTCCTGATCCTCCTTGCAGCTCTCTGATAGGCTGGGTAACCTTGTTTGTGGTCAGTTCTGTTGCGTGCTTGTAGTGGACGAGAGACTCGACGCGTTGACTTGGCACGTTTGGCGGAGTTTCAAACTCCAACCATTTTCGATCAAAATTTCAATTTTCATCGTAGCATATTCTACAGGCTTCTTAAAATTGTGAAAATAATTACATGCATTCGTCACATATATAAGAATGTATCTGCATCCAAGTAGTGTTGTCTCAACTGGCTTGGGGCTTTTTTGTAATTTGAAAATAACCTACCACTATATGCTCTGATTTCTTAGTGTTGAGATAGGACCCATCACCTTTTGAGGTCCCAAATCCATGTAAATATTCCCAGCATTTTATAAAATATATTTTATAAAATGCTGGAAATATTTACATGAATTCAGAACCTCAAAGGTCAATGGTTCCTCTCTCAAAACTAACCAGTTGGAGCACATAGCAGCAGGTTATTTTCAAATTACAAAAAGGCCCCAAGCTGGTTGAGACCACACTAGTTCCAGGGTCGCCCCCACCCTTCCATATCCTGGGATATGCATTATGTAAGCCACCCCACCAACATTCCATATCCCATAACAAGAAAGCTTGTTTTGCACCTGTTTACATTCTACTTCATCTACACATGTATTCATCAATACACAACACTTAGAGTCCAATTCAGAGGTGTAATCAGCTGATATGGAATTGAAATTGAAATATTTTTTACTGTGAGAACAAGTTCTTAAAAATTCATGGAAAAATATCATAAAGTGTTATTGCACTCTGACCATATCCCCTATGTTAAATATTCACAGGGGCCTTATCCAATACAAAGCCAATTATATTGCTTTCCCATCATTTTCTGTCATGTAAAATTATTTATTTCAGCCTGGAATAATTTTGCCACTGGTTCAGTAACATTGATATATTTAAAAATCCCCTTTGAAACTAACATGCTTTCTATCAATTAATTTATAATTTAATGGTTAGTTGTTAACAAATAAAATTATGGTTTCATTCATTCTGAATAATCATATTATCCTGATTTTTGTTAGTTATTTCAAAGTGTAATATTCAGCAAGTAACATGATCAACATCCACAAATTTTTCTAGTACTCTTGCTGTGCGAAGCAATGGCCCATTCCCCCAAGTTGGATGAGTACCCTGCCATGCAAAGCAATGGCCCACTACCACAAGTCATGTGTAATAATAATCTATGCTCATTCGATGGAAACCATTCCATCGTGTGACAACGGACGTAGAGTAGGCGAGTAGTGTAAAATAATGCAATGATTGTACATTGTCATACTGAACACATGATTGAGTACCTATGGCAATCAAAGTAGGCACTTGCGTGTAGGACCTCAGCCAATGGGAGCAAAAATAATCCATATATTGATTGTGAGGCAATAGTTACGAAGGGCGAAGATACAAATACGTGCTTGAAAAATTGGTTGTTACTTGAGAAAAGGGAGCTGGGCAAGAATCTGTGTACATGTAATGATTACTTGCTCTTCTTCTTCTTCTTCTTCTCGCTCGTTGCCTCCACCGATTTCCATCTCTTCTCCCCTTCATGCACAGCCCCTTTGATCTGTTGCTCTCTTCTCCACTTTGCAGATGAACTCTTCAATGTGCACATTAAGATGTCAGTGAATGGCCAATTATTGACATAACGGTCAAGGAGCAGGCACTCGGCAAGAACCTGTAAGTTTCGTGAGACACACAATAACTTGATTAACCACCGGCTACATACCTGTTGCCGGACCCTTTCCACAGCAGCAGAATTTTGATAACTTAAGTTCTTTGTATGATCAAGATGATCCTCAATTCCTTGGTATACACTTTTCTGCAAGGCAATGTGTTAACAAATAACTGCGGCAAAATGCGGCAAAATTTTACCTTCAATTTCTTGTAATCCCTTACTGTCCAGTTAAGAGTGATTTTAAGGGTGTACCCGCCCCGACTTGGTCTCCCAGGTTCACCTGGCGGCTTAGGAATCTGTTTATTGTTTGTTCCTTCCGAAGGATCACCTTCTGAACTTGAATC
>KN833002.1:409680-497658 GCA_000827315.1 Piloderma croceum F 1598 | reverse complement strand
GGAACATCTTTGGGATACACCGTATTCTGGGGAAAGCTGCCTAACGATCATGGCCCACCAGACGACTACTATGAGATGTATGCGCAGAGGTCTTCCAAAAATGAGATCATGTGCATTACTGGCAAGTCTTTCGGCACAAGCGATACGCGATTGATTATTGGTACTCGAAATTTGGTGGTACAAGTTTGGAAGATGAGCGGTAGCGCCGTCGAAAACGTGTTCTCAGTGAAAATTCCGAGAGCTGTGCCAAGTGCAGTTGCATTCATTGAAAATTCGAAAGATGTTTTGGTATTTGGAAGAGAGGATGGTATCTTGTGGGTACATGTCATTCCAATGTCTGACAGTATACTAATGATACATCAGGTACACCTTGCGAGGTGTTGATGGGAAAGTACGATCAACCCAAGCCATAGGTATGGGAATGTAAGTGCACTCGCAAATTTGCTGGTGGCAGTGATACTGACCAGCGCTGAGCAGCAGGCATGCAGCTGTTAGTAGAACTGGTCAATTTGTTGTTGACACATGCAGCGGCGGATTCAACTTACATGACATAGAAGATGGTTCATACATCCGAAACTTCCCAACTGGCACTCCGATCAGAAGGCATCCAAAACAGGTGGCATTTGGGGAGAAGGGACATATCGTCATAGGGGGTAGTGACCATGGGATCGTTTACATGTTCGACCGGATGACAGGTAACAAAATGGTTGAACTGAAGGTGGCAGAACAAGGGATGGTTCAAACGGTAGCGGTAGGTGCATGGATTATAATACATTGCCAAGCACCTGACAAGTTACAGACACATAGCCGTGAGCGAGTCCACACGATCGTGGCGGCGACATTGAACATGAGGGCGCCTAGTGTAATCAAGATATGGGTGTATGAGGCCACACACCCATCATTTCGCATCCCACCATCCTTGCATTCATTGCATCACCATTTTGCATATCATTTTGACCTCATCCTCATGATATTTTGTGGTATCCAGATTGGACCCTGTGATTGAAGTCCCTTCTTTTGGTGAAGGATTTTTAGACATTGCTCAGCATTGTCATATGTGGAAGCTTTATGAAAGCCCTCATAGGAACCAGAGGGTGTACAGAATTTCCTTTTTTCTACATTGTTGCATTCTTTTTGATTTTACTATTGTTACATTTTCATCCACTCATTTTTAATTCAGAGGGTGTGTTAGATTTTGGAGAATCTCTACTCACAGACTCTATACTAGTTTACATAATCTGATCATTGTTGATATTTCACATTGTCTTGTAGTCACTTACTCACTCACTCCTTCCAATAAACTCATGGCCGGTTTTCCACTGCTCCACCCAACTTCCAACAACCAGGCCCAGTGGGTGACTGGACATACCTTCAGGGCCTCTATGTATTTATTGTGATCAAACTAGCCTGCAAGTTTAGCACTACACCTATAATTCAGCCACTGGATAGCATGAAACACTCAGAAGAGATCAGAGTCACACAACAAGTCTAAAATAAGACTGTTGTGTAAGCGAGACACAGTAAAGACTGACAGTGAGCTGCAGTTGATGTAGGCTAAAGAGAATAAAAACAGAGCAGAGAAACCGGATATGGACAGTGGAGTCCAAAAATGAGTAAGCATGGCAGACCACAATGGATATAATATACACCCATATGTATTAGCTATCCTTTAGCATATTTAAATGAATATGCATTGACCACAAATGCTTCCGCAAGTGTAAAATATGTCAATATATTTGCGTGTCCGAACTATTTACGTAAGATAGTTGTGCTCCGCATATCCTTTTCTGGCAGGCGGAAACGGATATGCGGAGCAAAAATATCTTGCCCGAATAGTTCTGACACGCAAATGTATTGACATATTTTACATATGCAGAAGCATTTGTGGTCAATGCATATTCTTTAAATATTTTAAATATGCTAAAGGATAGCTAATACATATGGGTGATATTATATCCACCGCGGTCTGCCGTGAAGCAATGGGCTTACAACCCTGGATTCCTGCCCTCAACTTAGTTGCCAAACCGTGGGAACTTTATTTCGGGAGAGACGTGATGTCATAAAACCAACAAGGTGCTGCACGCAAGCAGAGACGAAACTTAAGGATGGCGTTATCACCCTATGTGCCGACAGCGTTCTCGTCTCTCTTTCGCTTCTTTGCATTTATCTTCCTGCGAGTGGTAAGTAACATGTAGCTCTGTCGATTTTCTACTGAGGTATCTATATTCTAGATACCAGTGAGATTGGGCAAGACTGCTCTCCCCGTGCTCTACTTTGTAACCTTGATATCATCATGTTTCGTGACCCCGCCGACACCTGCCGTTCAAAATCATCCCACCAAAACCGAGCCAGCCAAGCCAGAAACAGAAACAAAGCCTCTCCATCATGAGGTATGCTTGTATTCTGTCTGTTTTGACCACATTCTCATTGGCTTGTCCACATATTAGCGCAGTCAATCAGTTGACGTTTGGACAACAGTTTTGTTTTCACTTCCCAGTACTTCGCGCAGCATCCGTATAACCCACCTTGTCGTTAACACACTCCTCCTATTCGCTGCTGTCGATTTCGTCGCACACCCCTTTTTCGATCCCGCCACGGATGTGGTTTTCACGCGAGTTGGGGCTGTATACCCCGATAGCGTCAAGATTGTTGTAAGGTATCCTGAGTTTAACTCCACAGAGAGCCATGTAAAAATAGTCTGGCGGGAATATAAAGAGATGGCAGCCCTCGAGGAGGGTTGGAGAGATGGTCCGGTCGTGAAGTTGACGGAGGCAAACGATTGGGTGAACACTATTGGCTTGCACTCTCTTTGGCCTAGTACGGCATATGAATGTGGGTTCTATTTAGATTTTGCGTATTAATTTCGGCTGACAACCTTTCAGACAGACTCTCGTCCCTCAATAGGACGGTTCTCCCGTATCCTCCAACCCCAATCTCTTTCCGCACATTCCCCGATCCACGACTACCAACTGGTACCCATTTTCGTTTCGTGGTTTCGTCCTGCGTGTCGCCAAACTTTCCGTACGTTCCCTTTCAAAGTCGACGCATCAAAGGATTTGATCTTCTCGCCCATTATCTCTGGCCCATGCGAGGCAAGATCGTTCCACCAGCCATGGATGGCTCTTTCAACCCCGAAGTCTCCCAGTCATCGCTTGCTAACCTCGATTCCACTCCCACGCCGACAATCGCATCTGCTCCCTCTACGGCTGTCGTTACTTTGCCACCGCCAGAATTCCTCCTGTTCCTAGGAGATTTTATCTACGCTGATGTTCCTTTTTACTTTGGTGACGACAAGGAAGCTTACCGACGATTATACCGTCGCAATTATCAAAGCCAAAGTTTTAGGAAAATTTATGAACACCTGCGTGCGTTTTTTTTTTCGATTCTCAACCATGGATACATCAGACTTAAGCGATCCAACCCAGCGGTTTTTCATACATATGACGATCATGAGGTATGTGCACTCAGTGGTCGGACAAGACTCCAAACAACTCACTGTACATCCAGATTATCAACAATTTCCAAGGTCTCGCAAACGACTCTACCCCGCCATTCCCCAATGCCTCCGACGCCTTTAAATTGTACAATGCTGATGGCAACTACGAATCCACCAAAAAAGATCAATATTACTATCACTTTAGATATGGAGACGTCGCATTTTTCGTGATGGATACTCGCCGATACCGATCAAACGTCTTTGACGATGATGTTCATAGTCGTACCATGCTCGGTGATCAACAGCTTTCAGCCCTCTATGATTGGCTGGGCAAGGTGAGTATTCAATCAACAACACTGTCTATCAATTTATATATTGTCGTGCAGGTCAATACCACGGCTACGTTCAAGTTTGTTGTCAGCAGTGTTCCGTTTACGTCCCTTTGGGGATATGATGCACAGACAGATGCTTGGCCCGGCTATGCCGATGAGAAGGCTGTCCTTCTGAAGGCACTGCATTCCGTTCCCAACGTGATCATTTTGTCCGGCGACCGTCACGAATTCGCGGCCATCGAATTCAACGGCGACGAAGATGACAATGGCATTTTGGAATTCTCCACCAGCCCTATGAGCATGTTCTATGTACCATTCTTCAGAACACTAAAGAAGACCAGTGATGCAATGGTTTCGCGGGTAAAGACGGAGGTCGTGTCGACGGATGATGGAGATGAGGTGGTAAATACGAAGTATGAAATACCTCAGGAGAAGGTTCTCCGCTACATCGCCTCTGGAAATTACAAGTGGTGAGTACCAAATTTAATTGTCCACGAAGTCACTTCACATCTCGACTTGTCATATCGCTAGGTCTGCCTTCGAAGTGGATACGCGTGATCTCGAGAAGCCAACCCTGAAGTTAGAAGTCATGATTGACGGCTCTGCGGCATACCAGTATGTACCTATTCCTATGCTCATTGCCCATATTCACCATTTGCCCTTCAGCCTCATGATTGCGGGCAAGCCAGTGAAACTGTATTCATCCACAGCTTTGGGTACTTTAGTCCCGCAAAGCTTCAACAAAATGTTCCACAAAATCGGTTTGAGGCCCAGTAAATGGTTCTAATGCAAATGGACTTGGATATATTCTATACTGAGACTGACTACTGCTACACCAGTCTCTAACTTCATTAGATTTCATGTTGTTACCTGCTTTAATTTCAGCCTGCTAATCTAATTTTGACGGGCAATCGGTTTGGTTCGGGAGAATCGCTGCTGTATGCTGGCGTAGCGATTCATCTCTGACTGGCTCACACTTGGGACCAAATCGCGGACTGCCTGGTCGAAATCTTCTTGTGTCACAACGACATTTGTGTCTTCAGGAGCGGCCATTTCCGCCAGGTAGTATTGTGGAGTTAGAGGATGTGGGTTGCCAGGTTCCTTATTCAAAATCGCTGCTGGAGCGTCAATGCGATTCAATGTGCCAGATGCCAGGTGGATCACGCACCAATCTTTACTTCGAGTTCCTCGGCCTTTCTGGACATGGCGGTGAGCATAGCATCGGAACATAGAGCGTAAAAGTCGGCGCCCGTATAGTTAAAGGGGCACTGTTGGGCCACAAGACGTAAATCCAAAGCATCATCAAGTTGAAACTTCCTCGTAAGAGCTTGGAGAATGTCGTATTGTGCATCATGCGAATCACTGACTCCAAGGTAGAGCATGCGATCAAACCTGAGAGATAAATATGATGACCAGGCTGATCAACATAATAATAAAACACAGCTCACCTTCCCGGTCGAAGCAATGCAGGATCGAGTAGGTCTGGTCGATTTGTAGCGCCAATGACGAAAACATCAGCCCCTCCTTTGCCAGCAGACATGCCATCCAATTCAGCCAGCAGTTGGCTGACAATGCGGTCCATCACACCACCCGAATCTCCATGATTTCCTCGCTTTGGTGCGACTGAGTCCAGTTCGTCGAAGAATATGACACAAGGTTTCGCGTCTCTCGCTCGTTGGAATACCCGTCGCACATTGGCCTCAGATTCACCGATATACATGTTGAGAAGTTCGGGTCCTTTGACAGAGAAGAAATTCAATGAGCAAGAAGTCGCAACTGCCTTTGCGAGTAACGTTTTTCCTGTTCCTGGCGGACCATAAAGGAGAATTCCTAAAAGGGAAATTCGCCATTAGCCCATGTTGGAAGGATGCTGAGATTCTTACCAGAGCGCTTTTTGAGACCATCAGCAAAGAGCTCAGGATGGTCCAATGGCAGCTGTACAGTGTCCAAGATATCCGACTTCACATGCGCTAGACCACCCACATCGTCCCAGGAGACATTGGGGATATTCGGGGCTCCGATGCTTTGAGAGTATGATGTCCTGGCTTTACCCAGAGCAGCCTCGAAATCTGCTGCAGTCAAAGATACACCTCCGAGTCTGAAGCCTTGTTGTTGTTCCTTGCGTTCACTGGAGGATCTGTATTGGCGAACGTCAAACAAACGAGACATCCCATAAGAGAAACCTTACGGTGTGCCTACAACCCGCTCGATAGATATGAAATTAGCGCGGTCAACGAGATCCACCAGGTCAGATGCGACTAAAGCTGCTGTTTGAGTTGCAAGGGCAGGAAGAGACACGTCGGGTGCCAAAGAGAAATCCGATAGTAATGCAACAAGGGTTTCGTATCTTTCCGATTCACAGGGCGCCTGAGAGGAAGATCAACAGGATGCCGAAGCGAAATACAGTGATCGACTGACTTCGAAAGCGACCTCATGTTTGAAACACGATAACACGCCTGGGGGTATTCGTCCAGTCTCAGCCGCAGTTCCAAAGACAAGAACAGGATACCCAGTCGATCGCCATGTATTCTGCAAATCGCTGAAGCATTCTCGAAGAATATTTTCAACTACTGACTCTGTGATTAATAGACGAATAAGATGAACCATTTATCTCCGCTAGGGAACGCTGACCTTTCCCATTCTCCAGAGATTGCGTCGTTTGAGCCAAAGCTTCCACGTATCTTAAAATCAATACACAAGGCGAACATGAACCCGCTTTTTCAAAGCGAGCCCGGAGTGTGCCCTCGGTTTCGGCATCATTCTCTCCGATAACATCGTAGCAATTTATCTGAGAATTAGGCAATTTCAGTGAAGACACACATAGGCCAAGAACTATATTGACCTCGAGATGATGCATGCCTAAACGTTGTGCGACCCAAGTAGCAACTGTAAACTTTCCGATCCCCCGAGCACCTTTAAGCAATATAGACAAATGAAGATCATAATCTACTGCACCCCGTGCCAATGTCGCGGATGACAAAGCTAACAACTTCCCAAATGAACTCTCATGTATAAATAGGTGCGATGACGCTTGGCGGGGCAGCTTCGCAAGAAAAGCACTTGCACTGTTAGCATCTGTTGGGCCACAAGTATATGAAGAAAAGCTCTCATCCATGACTGAGGGAAACCGACCTGCTCCGATGTAGGCTGCAACATTGGGTATACGGGAATGCTCTGTTCCGGTTTGAACCACTCGAGTGACGGCCGAGTCAATCCAACAGCCCAACTCGCCGATGGTAGATCCAATGTATGTGTCTTGAGGAGACCAATGACCATCGTTCTGAATCAATTCATGCTCGACGTTCGTGATGACAAAAAATACCACCTCATTTAAACGGACAGAAGAAGCAGGGTAGCTGAGCATCCAGTCAGTGACTGGTGAATACCGCAAAATAGGGCTTTGGATATACTTACTACTCGTCGAAAATGTCCAAATCTTCAAGATCCGCCAAATCATCTGGCTGCGAACCGCCAAGACGGCCGATGGTATCTGTGTCAAGGCTTATCGCAATCAAATCACCCTGCTTGACTAGACGCTTCGTTGAAGCGAAGTGTGCTTTAAGAAAGCGTAAGAACATCGGTTGATAGGTCCGGTCCACCGAAATGGGCGATGCTACCCGTGCAATTGTCACATTTCGCGCAACTGGTATGATAGGTTGATTAGAGCCGAAAGGGCCGGCCTGGACTGAGATTTGGCTCCTAGGCATTGGATGAATGTTGTGCAGAAGAAGTGGAGAACCTATCGCAGTGCCTCTGATGGGTAGAGGTCAGCATGCAGACTAACCGACTCAAAACCATAAATCTCACGCAGTGTGCACCAGATCGTCGCGTGCATATATTTGAACAAGACGATAACTTGATGCTCCGCTCGGATGGACAATAGCCTGTGAGTCATGATAAATATCTGTGAAAGCCCCAGATAAAGTAAGAATATTACCCAATCGCCGTTCAGAATGCCGATTCTGCCAAGATCGGACGTTCGTAGATACAGTGTACAATCATCTTGGGACGCAGACGTAGGCACAGGTAATGGTTCCGTGCGAAATCGAAATTCTACGTGCGATGTCGTTGGTTCCCCTGGTTCAACGTTGCTATCTTGGAGACGGTCCGTGACGATCTCGCGAGGCGTCATATTCTGTCCTGAGTGCAGTATAGAACTCGCAAGAAAACATTCATCAATTTCAATGCCGTCCGGATCGCTCTCGTATTCATCTCCAGCCTCAATATCGTCCTCAGGAGACAAATATTCACTCGAACTGTCTGCAAAGGTAATATAAAATCGCGTAGACCCCTTGTGGGCGTACCCTTGCAGAACAGGCTCGAGCATGTCCAACCTATATTGACAAAATCGGCGCAATCCGGAGGCTCCATGCCCATTGGTGAGCAGAAGGTCAGAACCAAAAGTATGCACCGCCCCTTGCCGAAGGATAAGGGATTCGTCCGAAAGCCAAGTCTCGATAGGTGAGTTGTGGGAGGACGCTGCAACATATGCATCACGGGAAAGCGCTGTAACAATGATACCTGTGATGAGAACAGGTTGTACAGCGGTTACATTGAGAGTCTTTTCCGGAGGGCCCTGATGGAAGGTGGAATGCGAGAATATATGGCCAAATGTCTGTAACCATTTGGGTGGAACGGAAAATTCGGCAACCTGGATGTACATGAATTGTAATTCGGACAAGGACAATAAGTGAAATCCAACCTCTTCATCCAGAACTGCCCAGCACGTCAGTTCCCTGAGTGGTTCTCTTTTCAGTACGCTCTTGCGTAATGGGCGGATCGGACGAATAGAGAGCCCCACGCGATCACGGCCAGACTGCTTGAAACGCGTCCAGATATCTTTGCCTACCAAGACAGTATCGAACCCATTTTTTTCCGGGAGTGATTTGACAGTGAAGGAGACATCCACACTCTGCGTGTTATCGAAAAATGAGCTCATCGCATACCTGTAGTAAGAGAAAGGAGTGAAATCGTAGTCGAACGCTTCCGAATCCGGAAGTCCAAACTTTTTCATATTTTCAACTGCGACATGAGCCGTGGTGGACCAAGAGGCAGCTTTGCAAGCCGAGGCGGCGGCGGTATGCAATCTTTGCTCTCCCATAAAGCCTTACTGAAACGTTTTGACAAGGCTTCGGACGCGGTGGCGGCCGGGGAGGCTTCCAACAACGAGATATGGGGCCTCCAGACACAGTCTTAGGCAACGCAACCCGCTTACAAACTACGTAAACCGTCGCTGACTCTGAGAAAAAAATAGAAATGGGATCATTTGTCCACGCAGTTGAAGATGAAATGCTCTGCGCCTCACTAATGGCCGACAAAGTCCCGTATTTCAATGCCCCGATATACTTACAAAACAAATCTGTTATCGGCAAAGTCGACGAGATACTAGGTCCTATAAATGAGGTGTTTTTCTCGGTCAAAATGGGTGAAGGCATGGTCGCGAGTAGTTTCAAAAAAGGCGACAAGGTGTATATTGGAGGTGACAAGCTTTTACCGATAGAAAGATTTCTGCCGAAACCCAAGATTGCAGGGGGTAGGTGTTTGGTCTCTTTACATCTTAACTACATGCTCACATACTACTTCCAGGTGTCACCAGTATGGTTTTCATTCGTTCATGTTGACGATCTACTAATCTTCTGATACAGAACGTGGTCGTGGCGGCGGAGGTGCACCAGGAGGCCGTGGCCGCGGTGGTGGAGGGTTTGGTGGTCCCCGAGGGGGTGCACGTGGTGGGTTTGGTGGACGGGGCGGTGATCGGGGAGGAAGAGGAGGGAGCAGGGGCGGATTTGGGAGTGGACGGGGCGGCGACCGAGGCGGACGAGGTGGTGGACGAGGCTTTGGTGGAGGTGGACGAGGTGGTGATCGGGGAGGCGGAGGCGGTGGTTGGGGATCGAGAGGTGGATTCAGAGGGTCATAGCAGTGATGTTGTCAGGTTGCACATAAAAGTACATATTTCGCTACAGAATTGGATACACGTGAAGCAACTGAAAGCGTGGTCAAGGCTTTAATGCCTTGACTTCTTTCATGACAGTTTTAACCCTGTGTGAACGTTCGGACTGTATGGGTATCGACTGGTCGCATGTCAGCGCAGTCGACAAGATTTGACAATGTTACATACTTGATTGAGCTCTTCAGAGAGAGCAGAAGCCTTTTTGAAGACTTGTTCGACCTGTGCAAGGCGTTCTTCGAGAGCTGTTAAGGTCATGATGAATGTGTATTCAGGTAGGTAGATAAGAGACGCACGTTCATCCTTGATTTTGTCCTTGTTGTCAACGACCATGTCCTGCGTCTGAGCTTCACGCTGGCGATCAAACAGGTCGCGCAACATCGTTTCCACCTCTCGCGGCTTCTCTGTGCGGGTACGTGCTATCTCTCGGTCCCATTTGAGGCGTTGGTCGGAGAGTGACCAAATGTGCCTATCGAGGGCCTCATCGAAGGGTTCGATTTCTATGGACGGGTCAGAGCGGATTGCACGAGAGGGGTGTTGGGGTACCTTGGTCGTTTTCATTCAAGTCCTCAAAGTTGCGACCATTGACGCGTAGATTGGGCTTGGCAATGGCAAACAAGGAGTCTATGTAGTGGTGGATGTGTTGTATGCACAAGTCCCTGTAGGTGCTGGTGGGAAGCTGCGCATCGAGCAGGGCGATGTGGGCATTTGAGTACTGGTGCTTGATGTGGAGCCAGAGCCGGAGAGAGTCGACGGAGATGCGAGAGTCCATTGAGGCTGGTAGTACTAGCTGGTACACAGTATTATACAACAACACGTGATACAACAACACGTGATACAACACCACGTGATCACCGCCCCTTAGCCTTGATCCCCAGCGCATTCTTCACCGCCGTCTTCTTCTTCTTCGCCGGCGCAGACCCCGTCGCTCTGAGCCCCGAGCCCGTCAACAGACTGTCCACCGTCGGCTCAACGTCGTCCGCCTTGCGCTTCACCGTCACCGTCCCTTCTCCCCCCTTCGTCACCTTCGCGAACACCTCCCGCACCAGCTTCTCATCCTCCTCATCCTGCCTCTTCCGCTCATTATCCTCCTCGTTCTCCAACTCCTCCACCCCAATGTCCGCCAACAGATCCACCGTATGCCCCACCCGTTCATTCCGCGCATTCCGCGCCCTGATATCCTGCAAAGCGTCCAAAATATCCATCTCCCGCTTCGAGTCCGTCGTCCGGTTCTCCAGCGCCTTCATCGGATTATTTTCCTCCTCTTCCAGTTTCGCAAGTCGGTCTTCTTCTTCAACTGCTTGCTCTTCTCGCCATGGCTCAAAATTTCGAGATGCTCCATGCTCCGCCGCGTAATCGGTATTTTTAGGATCCGTCTTAAATGTTATTTCTGCGGAACATAATGTGCTGCAGACATATAATTAGCAAATCTAATCCAGAAAAAAAAATCTATACGACATACCACTTGATGTAAAAGCGGAATATCTTGATACCATAGTAATCTTCTCCATCGACCGTCTCTTTCCTCGCATTGAACTTCTTCCCTTTATATATGTATTCTCCACAAGTATTACACCGCCTGCAACATTAGTATCAGCCCTTGGCCAAATTTAAATGGAAGAAGCAGAGCTCACATTGAGAAAGGAGCCATGAGACGAACAACCTGCTGGGAATTCTTGGGTTGTTTTCGCCGAGGGATGAGCGAAGGATCGAAATCCGGCGGGAAGTACTTGTTGAGTACTTGACATATTGTTAGCTTATCATACAGCACATGTAAACACTAGCTACGCACCTTTTCGTTCAGCCATTGTGTAGTGATGGTGGTGGTTAAAAGTAAAGCAGTGCAGTCATAGGGTAAGCGACTCGATTTGGAATTCATCAACTTCTCAGTCATGGCCGCTAAACTCACATTTTGGAAACCAGGAACGACTGGCCCGGGCAGCACCCTAGATAGGGCAACAGAAGCTGAGGGCAACGTCGTTCAATCTGCACCATCATTTAGCTCGTCCATCCAGTCTCAGCGGGAGCGTTTACCGATCTTCAAACACAGTGAGTACCAACTTTATCAATGTAAGGCAACTGCCTTCTAAAGCTTTTGCAGGAGAAAAATTATTATATTGCTTGGAGAAATACGGCGTGTTAATAGTCGTAGGACAGACAGGTTGCGGTAAAACCACACGTGAGTACTGGTAATATGGATCTTGAATTCCTCCCCTGATCGCGAATACACAGAACTACCCCAATATCTTTTGGAGTCTGGCTGGGCTGCGGATGGGAATGTCATTGCATGCACTCAGCCTCGACGAGTCGCGGCCACCTCAGTCGCTGGTCGAGTCGCATCTGAAGTTGGCACAATTCTAGGGGATGAGGTGATTTGTAGTCTCCTTCGACCCATGTGCTCTTGTTAATGCTGTTAGTCAGGTTGGATACACCATTCGCTTCGAGGATGCGAGCAATAAGGAGCGAACACGGATACTATACTTGACAGATGGTATGCTCTTTCGTGAAACGCTCGTAGATCCCTTACTGAGTCGGTACAGCGTCATCATGGTACGTGTATTCCTGGGGTATATTCACAAGCTGCTTATCCTGACTCAAAAGATGGTATAAGATTGATGAAGCTCATGAACGTAGCATCTATACCGACCTCTTGCTCGGTATCTTGAAAAAGTAAGTAGATGCGTCAAGTCGGTGGATAGTATTAAGCTAATATCTTCCTATAGAATCCGCCGTAAACGGCCGTCTCTTCGTTTAATAGTCTCATCCGCCACTCTGGATGCTACCTCTTTCCTTGACTATTTCACTTCAGGGACTAATCCCGACGAAGCCACTATCGTGAGCCTGGAAGGGCGCATGTATCCCGTCGAGGTCGCCTACCTGGAAGAGCCAACATCAGACTATGTCAAGAAAGCAGCCGAAGTTGCATGGCATATCAATCTCCAGGTTTGTGCCTCTAATATTATGCCAGATTCATGGCACCGCTAACAATACAGAGCAGTCAGGCCCGGGGGACATCTTGATTTTCTTGACTGGTCGGGAAGAGATTGAAGGGTGCCTGGGGGAACTCGCTGAACTTCTTCCTACGTAAGTTCCTTCCCCCCCAAGTTATTGCTGCTGCGTATGCTTAACTGGTATTATCAGACTGCCACGAACGGCCTCGCGGTTAACACTATTGGCTCTTCACGCAGGCTTATCGACAGATGAACAATTACGAGTGTTTGAACCAGCAGAAAAAGACAGACGCAAGATAATCATTGCGACAAATATTGCAGAGGTACGTCCGGACTGCTGCATAGCGGCAAGGTACGATCATATATTTTCATTGAAAGGCTAGCGTGACCATCGAAGGCATCAAATTTGTCATTGATTGCGGTTTCGTAAAAGTCAGCTTCATCGCCATTCTATCCATTCAAAATCGCTTGACGTGTTCTTACTGCACAGATCCGAACGTATAATCCAACAACTACCCTCGCGTCGCTCTCAATTGTTCCGACCTCCATTGCTTCCGCCACCCAACGTGCCGGTCGAGCAGGACGGACATCACCGGGAGTTTGCTATCGTCTGTACTCACTTTCCACCTTCCAATCTCTGCCCCGCACCACCTCGCCAGAAATTACTCGTACAGATATGACCACGCCCATACTCCAGCTTAAGTCTCTTGGCGTCGACGATTTGATGAAGTTTGAATGGGTCACAGCGCCGCCTGCAGAGAGTGTTTTGCGTGCCCTCGAGGGCCTCGTAGCGGCTGGAATGATCGGTGAAGATGGCCGTCTGACGACAGTTGGCGAGCAAGTGGCTGAATGTCCCGTCGAAGTCAACATCGCTCGGATGGTAAATTCCTATTTAGTCTTACCCTATAAAGTCTCACTTGTATGTTTTCTCGTGCAGTTATTTAGCTCGAAAGAATTTAAATGCGGGGAGGAAATTCTGACAATAGCTGCAATGACATCTGTTCAGGTAAGTGACACGCTCTAGTCGGAGACAGCTGACTGATATCTCGCAGGATATATTCATAATCCCTGATGGAGCTCCAGGTGCTTTGGCAGAACTAGAACGTCGGAAGTTTACCGCCGAAGAAGGGGTACGTGTATTGTCATACAAAGGGGCAGTTATCATTAACAGTGTTTGACCAGGACCATCTTACCCTACTAAATGGTAACAACAAGTCACTCCGCTCTAGATAATTGCTCACCCCTCTTTTTCTAAGCTTACAACGCTTTCACAAGATATGGAAAATCCTCCACGTGGTGTAAATCTCATGCGCTATCTTTTCGTGCACTATCCCGTGCCGTTTCCATCCGCGCACAACTCAAGAAATACATGCAACGATTCGGTTTGCCTCTGGAAAGCTGCCAGGGAGATGCGAAGAGAGTGAGACGATGTCTCGTAAGTGGATATTGGCGTAACGGAGCGCGCTGGATGGCAGACGGCACTTTCCGCTCTGTCCGTGGTAACACGGTAGGCGCTATTTTCACAACTCAAGGAATTCAGGGAATTGACGGCTTGGTTAGACTTTATTTATTCACCCAACATCAGTCCTGTTCACTAGAAAACCGAGAACTGGATGGGTCATTTTCCATGAGATGGAAGAAACCAAAAGAACACAGATTCGTATCATTACTGAGATCGAAGCAGACTGGTAAGATTGTTGTCCCCTAAAGTGTCTATATATTCGTCTGAACCTGATATCATAGGCTCCTCGATTATGGCCACAAGTACTATGATAAGCACACTGGCTCAAAAGTATAGGAGCCTCATTTGACTTTGCTAGCCTCCGCCTGTCCGTCACTGCGTTCGTATCTATTAATTACTATTGGATGAGCATCAATTAATATATGTACTAACAGTGACTGCAATCTATGCTGGTGACGTAAGCCTCCACTTCCTGCCGTGAATTTATTACACGGGCAGGACAGGTTCTCCCACCAGTCTCGCCTTTCACTTTGTGCCACAAAGCACCATCGCTGTCCCGGGCGTGGTTATGAAAAACTGTATTTTTGAAGACAGAAATTCCATCAATCTTCACATGCGTTTGTAACCTATGATGGCGACCAATATTCTGGACATATGATATTAATAATTCGTCCAAAACGCCGCCATGCGTGATTATGTGGCGCATTTTTTATACCGAGAATTGAAAGTGAACCTAACCTCAGTGTGAACCGGTCGGTTACCAAAACCGGACGTGTCAAAGTTCATCTTTTCCTTTGCTACGTATGGGTGGGTCACAGTCAAAGCACGACTCGGATACGGACGAGAAGGTCTTTTACAATGAAACCCCCATCCAGGTATCATCTCTAACTCGTGGATCCCAGCATCATGGATGATACCAACCTTGCCCTTGACAGTTTGGACAGGACGTTGTGAATCATCTGTCTGACCAGCTAGGTTCAGCACAAACGACACCTGAACGCCAAACGACACTGGACGCACATATTCGTTCTCGCATACAAGCAGATTTGCAGCATTTGCGAGAACAGGAGGATCATGTACGGCGGGAAATTGAATTGGCCCTGGAGAAAGAGAATTTGGAACGGGAGAAGAATATGGCTGGAGAAGCTTCTGAACGCGACGAGGATGAAGGCACCCTCGGAAGTGTGAAAAGTAGCGCTGCCCTGATGGGTGACCTGGAGGAGATTCGTAGTAAGGTGGACAGATTCCATTCAAGGCAAGAATTTGAAGGAATCCGTACGGTCAAGGAGAGAGGTGAAGCAGTGGTGTCATGTTATCGGTGTGTATTATACAGTTCTTTCCGGGATCGTTGGCTGACTAGTATGTGTGTATGTTAGATCACATCCAACAACCACTCTAGATTGTTGGCGGGAAGTCAGCGAATTCAAAGCATCTGTGGCTCAGGCAGAACAGGTACGAGCATTATGGTTCCACCCCGAACATGACGGGCTTGACTTTGAGCAATCCCTCAGGAATACTATAGCTCGCTCCGGTAATCTATGTCTATAGAATTACACTGGACGCCTTGGCATTCTGATAGTGCACATTCGTTCGAGAACGATCATTATATACTGTGGCATAAGTCATCAGAAGCAACGTCCAAGCGTCATCCAAATGGAAGATACTGTTTTTGCTAAAGTGTGTACCCTTCCTCTTCAAAGTCCATCGTTGTTCTTTTGGTCAAAAGAAATGAAAAGAAGTCCTAGGCAAGCGTGCGTCATAGGAATGTGTCCAACATGAATTACAACGTATAATCGTAAATTGTCTTTCCGGCATCTACTTCGCCTCTCCGCCATATGCGAGGCCTATTGCGGATTGGTCGTCAACTGTGGGGTATGTCAACGGGGAGCTGACTTGCGATAGCCTGCTAAGTTGTGTTGCGTTCCCTCCATCGCTTCTGGCATCACGTCGCACCCAAGTGACAGATAATTGATCTTCTGCTGTCGAATGCAACGATCCGGAGCTACGTGTATACGCAGATAGCCGCCTCCGGTCCTGACCCGGCGCTCCAAATTGGCGCTCCTCTCCGCTCAGGTTGGAGTAGATGGAGCTGACATTGGATACTTTGTGCAATATAGAAGGTGGAGGACGTGCGATAGAGTTGTCGAGGCCCGGCGGACCCAGCGCCGCTATAACGAAGCTTGGGTTGACCACGTATTGACGCTCTTCTCCACTTTGAGTAGAGTAGACGGATGCTGAGCCGGCAGTGGAGGGGTGTCGGGAAACAGTTACAGGGACGTTTACGATAGGCGTGTTTGTGTCCGCAAATGGGTTGACCGAAGGCTCTTCGGATATTGCATCAACTGTTTCGTTGTCCACGTCAGTAATTGGAGAAAGTGACGACTTCCTGTCGACGAGCTGCGTCCGCGTTCTATTCTTGCGAAGCATACGGGGTTGCGATATTTTAACAGGTTTGAAGACCACGTGCGGCGGTGATGGTTGGCACTTGGCTTCTGGGGCAGAAACTTTGTCGTATGCACCTGCCTTACCGTCAGGCGAGATGTCCAAATGCGACTTCTCGGGAGAGCGTGTAGATGAGGCCTTCTGGTGGGTACGCCGAGACATGTGGCGGTGAGTGTTGTCCTTCGTGGTCAACACAGTGCACTTTATTGGTCCAATTAGTAACACGACAACGCCAGTTTTCTTCGTCAATACGCACCACTTGATGCCGCTGTCGACGTCGGTATGACTTCCCCCAGAATGTCCATCCCAATACGACTATGATGGCTAAGACCACCCCTCCCGCAATGCTGCCCAAGAGGACGCCCACAGGGAGTTTAGTACTTGACTGTCCTCCAGGTGCTGCTGTGGTTGTCTGCACGTTGACGATTGTCGTGGTCACCTGCACAGCCTCCGATTTGCTTGGTGCCAGAGGCCCAGCAGACGTTTTCGAGACTGCACGAACGGCAGGCATGTCCTAATGGTTGCAGAAGGGAAAGAAGATGGGTGGTTGACAAGGCGGGGAGACTAAGCTGCCATATGACGGTCCAATGAAGTACCGGTATGTCAAAGTAAAGACTTGCTTAGCTTTGAGAACACATCCGCACGGTGTGCCCTTGCCGTGGATATCTCTTTTTACGATGGGAATACGCCTCATTGCAAGTCGACATAGAATTGGCGCCCATGCCGGCAAGTTTCGCCGTCTCGAAAGTCGGTCAATAATGTCCGTGTGTACAAACGACCCGCAACGATATATTTATACTCTCTTACAGAATGGACCGCAAGATGAATTAATGCTGATCTTGATACAGACAAATGATAAGATAACTGGAGCGAGAAGTAATCGGAGTTCTACTCCATGCCTTCTATCTCGGCAAGAGCAGCCTCGTTCAGAGCTTCTGCCTCCACCATAACCCTTTCTTCCAACGCCGCGACGCGGGCTTCGGACTCCATTCTTTCCGAGTCCAGCTCTGCATATCTCTCCTGCAGTATCTTCTCCCTACGTTCCAACTTCTCAACCTCTTCCTTCAGCGCTGATACACGCCGAGGACCAGCAGCAGATTCGTTGATGCGAAGTTGAGAGAAACTTTCCAGGTCGACCTTGGTCTTTTGTAAGTCCTCGAAAGCATCTGTGATCCGTTTTGCCAACGCCTGGGATCGTGCCTGATAACCACCGAGAGTGACTCCAAGCTTCTTCTCTGATTTCGACGCCTTGTTAGCCTCCTTCGACATCAGATCCCGACTGTCCTCCAATTGTGCGATGTAGCCTGCGACGCGCTGAGTAGCCGACAACTTGGTCGCATCCGTCCAAATTTTCGAGGTTGCATCAAACGCCAATTGCTGTCGGATGTGAGCCCACGACGACGTTTCATCGAACTCCTCCGACTTCGACAGTGCCGCGAGACCTTCCCGAATTTGCTCATCATTGGCATTTGGGAAGCCTAATGATGCAGCAAGCTCCAGATGAATTTGGGCCTTGGCGTCCGCTACATCTTCATCGGATGGAATAATGTACGCCGATATTGTTCCACCGGGACGCGATGTGCCAGGAACAGGGTAAGCAATTGAATCATGCTGCAAAAGTTGAGCCAATTCAACATCGATTAGCGGTTGTGCCTCGCCAGGAGCTGATGTTTCCTCTTCATCGATGCTCAAATCTTGTAATAAACGCTCGACGTCGACATTTGCAGGTCTCGGCAGTCCTAGCTGAACGGCTTGAGATCTTCGTGCTAACATTTTTCTCTGTTCCTCCTCTTGTTTCTTCTTCAGCCTCGCATCTCGTTCAGCGGCATCCTCCTCGGACAAAACGAATCCGTTGACCTGTTCTCCTTCTTCTCCTTCTTCTTCTTCTTCTTCAGGAACGAGCAACTCGAAGTTGTTCTCGGGTTTAGGCAAACTCATGAAGCCTGCCCTGAGAGCTCGTTTCGCAGAATCATTGCGCAATCGCTGTTCGCGTGGAGTATCGCCAACCATGGAATAACCATCACTTGGGTTAATACTCAGATTATCCCGCATAGGAGTCCGCAGAGGCGTAGCACTGATAACAGACTTTCCGTCCGTCCGAGGGGTAGCTGATACATCAGAAGCACCACTGTGCATTGGAGTGGCAAGCGGATTTGGTGTGAACGCCACTTGATGTCGCGGCGTAGCACCTTCGAAACCAGTCCCACCCGCAGGACCAACATGGAGAGGCGTGTTTTCATCGCCAAGTAACGGTGTCTGAGCCATCGACATGTTTCGAAGGTTACGCGCCTCCGATAACACATTGTCATCTATGTACATCCTTAGTTTAAGGCTGCACAATATAATGGAAATATTGCTTACGTTGAGGAGCGGTTCGAGGCGTTCGTGCCATCCTGGCATTCTCCAAACCTTCGTAATCACTCAAAAGCCGCCCACTCGCTTCACTGCCACCAGCAACGAGCCCCTTTGCGCTCTCACTTGCCTGTCCAATCTTCACAATGTCCTCCAATTCCGCCTCCCCAACCTGAGCACCAGGTAATATCAGCTTTCTCCGCCTCCCAATTGACTCTGCTTCCTTCAACTTCTGAATTTGCGCATCACGAGCTGCCACGAATTTTGTTTGATGACCTGAACCTTCGCTCGCCTCCTTCCCCGCTGCGGCTTTGCGCTGTCGCTTTTTGCGCTCCGCTTCTTCTTCCTCCGGTTTCCGCTTGTTGTCAAGTCTACGGAGAGATTGCCCTACCGGCGCGGATGTTATACGGGCTTGTTCTTCCGCTGTATCGTAAAAACCAGCAGCAGCCTTCTTCTCGAAAGGAATGTCGGTATTGTACTGTTAATACATAATTAGCGATCAGCATACAAACATCACGAGGGTATGTCTACGCACGTCCATGCCCTTCTTCTTCGTTTTGTGGCGCATTCTGGGGTAAAAGTCAACCAACGAAAGTAACATCAAAATTTAAGAGTCTCTGACATTATTCCAGCAGCTTTTAACTCTCTCTTCTTCTGCAGAACAGCCAGCCGTCTCGCCTCCTCCAGCTGTCGCTCGCGGGCCTTCCGTTTAGCCTTCTTACCTTGGGTATTGGCTAGACGCGCACGGGCCTCAGACAACATCTCCTTTTCTAAAATCAGACGGGTCAACAGAAGAAGCAAATCGAAAACAAGATGCACTTACCATCTTCATCCATGTCAATCGGGTCGGGGCGAGCGGGTTTCGTTTCTGGATCGGGATCGATTTCGCCCGGCCTCAGACGTCGCACATCATCTGCACTTGGCATCCCCTCGGCACCTTCAGGCCCTGCCAGCCCTAACTCCTCGTTTTCCTTCGCTTCAGCTTCGTCTAGAAGCTTTTGGTACCGTTCCAGACATTGGGTGGCCGTTCTACCAACTATAGGAGCAATCGTCCGCCACTGAGTGGGCATTAATTTTGCCAGATGCAACAGCTTCTCGTCCTCGGTCTGGCGAAGGAGTGAGTAAGATGGTCAACTAGCGAGATCCAGCTGAACTAACCTTCGACCATTCGGTCTTTTTTATTGACGGATCCAGCCATTCGTACCACCGAGCTTTGCATTGCTTTGGAGTCTTGCGGACGAGCAATGAAGATATACGAGCCCTAGACCAACGCAATTCCAGTGTTATTAGTGTGCAACAACGCACGAAGTGACTATGCACACCATTGATTCTTGCCGTACTTGGCGATTGCGGCCTTCAATACCTCATCCTCCGTGTTCTAAATAATTACTTTGAGCGTGGGTCTTACATTGCAAAACTTGAAAATTGAGAACCTTCCAAACACCTATTTAAAAAAGTCAGAAAAAACTGTGACAGAGAATAAAATGAATAAACACAGACCTCCTTTGATGATAATGCGGACCATAGGAGAGAAAGACCCTTCAAAGTGTCACAGAGATGGTGAACAGTAGAGAAAACAAGTCAGACCTGAGGTGGCGCGGCTCGAGCGGAGTTGTTGGTATTTGCCACGCTCACCACGTGGCCGCAACCCAACATACTTCAAGCTTGCACTCAGCGCAACACATTCTGCACACCACGGGCAGAGACATGACAGGCGAGTTCACTATCGTTCCTTGCCAAGGACGATGGCACTCCAGCCGCACTGACTCAGCACCCCAGAAAATTTGATCATGATTCCGAGGCATACTTATTGAATTTATGCCAACCAACTTTACCCGGACGCGTTTCTTCGATGGATGCTCTCACATCGTCTGCATTAGCCGCATTAGCGGACTCTGAAGCCATACTTCTGTCAAGCTTTGCAATCGTCATCGAGGTTGTTCCCGATGATCACGGGTAACAATGTGAATGGATTGGTGAGCAGTCAGCGGACGTTTGTCATTCCTTTGGTCTTTACCCTTGTGGTCTCACTTCCGGAAACTACCGCCGATGATGGGCTCTGCTGAAGAAATGTGTTCACTGTCCAAATGCTATAAGTATGCCATATCACATGACGAGTGCGCTCGGGCATCAAACGATGCGCTCATCGAACAGGTCTGCGGCCATTCATCAGATCACCATTGTCCGAAGAGAGTGCATCTTCTACTTTATGAGGCACCAGTAATTGGGAATTCTGATCCTGGCACTGATACCCGGCGATAGACAATTCACCTGTGGAATAGGCAAGGACCCTGATACCTTTGTTCAGCTCGGTCTACCAACGGAACCTCTGGCATTCCGTCCAGGCTATTTGAACCCGTCGATCGATGCATTGTACCGTTTTGCGTCCGCCTTTCAGGCACACTTTTTGATGATTACGTCTTATCGATAATGAAAGCCGTAGTAACCGCGGGACAGAGATACCTTGAATGGTGGCGCGGTAACTTGATCATGTCCGACACGCGGCATTCTGACATAGCACGAACGAATGCCAATCTGACAGAATCTGGTACTGCTATGTATATATGCACCTACCGCGAGCTACGACGTGAGGCAAGTCATTGGAAGATGGCCTGGTGTGATGATAAGAAAGGCCACATACAAGTAGAAAGAGGTCCACGCTGTCAGAGATCCGGGAGGTTGGCTCATCCAGTCGGCAACTTAAATTCTCCACCCTTTCGAAAAGCCGGCCTCAGTTTCTTCCAGTTCACTTTGCACCTCCCCAAGGGTGCCCTCACCTGGTACACTGCCAAGGTTCGACCTGGTCACCTTGCCTTGTTCTGTGCTTCAGTTGTCTTGCCATTTGGCCTTGGCCCCATTTTTAAAAACTATTTCAGGTCCAGCCGGTATTCATCGGGTTTCAAATAGGTGGCCCAATTCTTGATCACCGTGTGCCGCGGCTAGAAAATTATGGACCTACATGAAAGTGATGCTCGATCCTCGTACGTGTTTAGGCTGCGATGCAAAAATAAAATTTGACTTTGCGCTCATGCTTACGATCACTAGCAGCTCCGGGTGAGTTTAGCGCCTACCTCTTACTTGCACGCTTTAACCGATTTTTTCGCCAGTTCCAAGCCTCCAATTATCCGCGGAGCTCGGGCATGTACAGTATGTCGACAAGCAAAAGTACGCGTTATTAAATTGATGCGGCAAGGAATAATGCTCATAATATATCCAGATGAAATGCGTCGGGTCGGAAAACGGCACAAGGCAATGTCAACGGTGCAAACGCGCGAATGCGGAGTGAGCATCAGTATCCTAGTAGTTGATACAATCATTCAGATCGCTACTTCAGATGCGTCTTTGAGAAGCATCGGCGCGGGCGTAAGCCTGGCTCCAAGTACGTCTTCAATATTCCCTCCTTCTGGACTGTCTATCGAACCCGAACATTTCAGATTATCGGAAGCCTCTAAATTGCTTCGCCGTCTCGAAAAAGGCCTTAACAGCGCCAAACCCAAGTCACAGTCAGATAGTGCAATCTCGTCTCCGTACCCCATCTCGGATTCTCGTAATGCTGCATCTGATGCAACTCACTACTCGGGCATGATGCGAGCTGACAACTATGGCTCTTTTAATTCACACTTCCCTTCCATTGAGCTCCCCCCTTTGAATCTTTCCCAAAATCATCAACGGAACGGCCATCCTTCGTCTAGTCGTGGCTCGCTTGGCACAATGGACTTGGATGACGAGGATGAAGACAACGATCACGAGGAGGATAGCATGTTCCCCGCAAAGCTGATCAAAAGGGAGAATCAGAGACATTCATTCTTCCGGACCATTTTAAATCCAGACCACGATACTCCCTCCGCCTCTTCTAATGCCATTCCAGGGGTGTCAAATTCACTTCGACCGGCGCCTATTCCACAAGACCTCAACGACCCCATCACAGCGAAGATAATTAATGAGGAAGAAGCAAAAGTCATTTTCGATCTTGTTTTCCTGCGGCTTAATCCGTTCGTTAATCTATTTGACCCTGCCCTCCATACGGTCTCCTACGTTCGGTCAAAATGCCCTTTACTGTTTACGGCGCTCATAATGGCCGGCGCCAAATTTTTCAGACCCGAAATATATAGGGATTGTCAAAAGCTTGCAAACGACCTTGCAGTGCGAGCTTTTGCAGAGCAGTGGAAACGTGTAGAAATCGTTCAAGCATTTGCTTGTCTGACTTATTGGAAGGAGCCTGATGACAATGTGGGTGGGACGGACTGAATACGGTAGCACATTGCTCATATCTGGTTCTTTACAGCGAACGTGGACATATATCGGTTACGTGAGTATCAATTGCGTTTCTTCTCGCTTAATTTCTCACATATCTTGTCTAGGCTGCTCGGATGGCCATCGAACTTGGCTTGAATCGCTACATCAGTAGACCATCTCCCCATGAAACCGAAAGGCAGCTGTGCGAGCGTCGTAACCGCGAGCGAACGTACCTGGTGCTCTGGGTCCATGACAGAAGTCTCAGCATGCAAACAGGAAGACACTGGATGCTCCCTGAAGTAATACGTTCAGTGTGACAATATTTTGCATTCATATCTCACTTCGCTTTACAGGATGAACTCGTCAGGAATTCTGCTACCTGGCATGAGGAGGGCGGAAGCACCATCCGTCCCGAAGACGTCATCTTGGGGGCCTTCGTTAATTTGCGTCGTATTGCTGTATGTCTCACATTAGCTGTTGTCCCAATGCAAGTTAATTTGCTGTGTTATTCAGGCTGAAACCACAGAAATGTTCTATTCGAGCACCGGGCTGCCAGGACTGGCTCACAGCGATGTTAATTATGAGGTGGTACTTGGCAATTGCAACCGCAAATTGACACAATGGATGGACACTTGGGAGTTCCAGATGAAACGAGGCAAGTTTCTTGCCTAATATTTTTTGCGGGTTACCAATATCTTTGTTGGTATAGCTCATGGGGAGCCCTTCCATTATTCGCTCCTCAGCCTATTCCGCCTGTACGTGCGACTATTCTTAAACAGTTTCGGCATACATGCTGCGATACACTCGGTGCGTTTGAACCTTCTCCAGACTTCTGTAGAAGAAGCTCAATGTAACACCACAGGCAAGTCGTACTAGCCCTAGTTTGCAAGCACTCACAGCATGTTTCACGAGTGCCTGTGATACTTTGAAGATTGTTTCTGCGGACTTTGCAAAGATCAGCATGCTTGTAAGTTCTCTGTCCGACATTCCCAACAGTCGTTGATGCAACTGCGATAACCATAGCGCTATGGCCAAGAATCCATCACGGTCATGTCCGCCTACGCAGCAGTCTTCTTGCTGAAGGTCAGTGCAATATAATTTCTTGTGGACTTTGATCTCAAATTGTGTATAGCTCCTCAACAGTTCAAATACATTGTCCGGGATTCCACAAGGGGCAACGCATGAAATTCATGCGCTCATCTTGAAAACTGCAGAGGCTTACTCCGACGCATCCCTCAACTCTCCATCCACATCGGCTGTATATCACGCACGTTTTCTTCGCAATCTCGTCGATAGCGACGTTTTCAAAGCGCGGGAAAATGGCCAGGACAAACAGGAGCGCTTCCCTCTTGATCCGCGACTTCAGGGTAATTTGTTTATAATGCCCATCAATAACCACATATTCATTTCCGTTATGTAGAATCCCATAACGCCCCGAATCAAATGCAAGATTCGCCCCCTCCTCAAATGTACTCGCAGCCCTTGGTACAGGGACATGAGCATACCTTCAAATTCCCAGCCTCTCCCCATATGCCGCCGCTTCCCGACCCCCTGCAGAACGACTTCCCTGAAAATGTTCAACCCAGGGAAGGGGCTACTCCCATGAATTACCAATTTCCTGCAACAGTGAATACCTCGGGTGGACATCCGAGTGAATTAGATGCTCATTACTGGCGAAACATCTTCTTGGATTTAGGCTTCGGCGGTGGTACGGACCAATCTGCTGCTCCCCAGTATCCTGCACATAACAATGTTCGCCATACGGCTTACGTCGACAATAGCGCTATGTCAAATCAGCACATATCGTCATATCACCATATGCAGCCTACCGCTCATTCCAGCTACGTGACATGAACATCCTATATATTGTAAACTCTTCTCCTGCTCTGTTATGTTTGTATTATGATAAAGCTCGCCCAGGCTTCATATCTTGCCCGCAGAATATATTTTTAAACCAGTTTTCTAGACCTAGGTATGACACCAGACAAAGCTATGGATATTGTATCGTATATTGTCCACCCAGTCGAAACCAAATGTGGCATTGTGGTACACAATTAGAGGACAATGAATGCCCTTTTGTGGAAAGTGGAGAAAATGTCAAGAGTCGGCAGCGATGGAGAAGATGATGACTTCACGTCCAACAGCGGCAGCAATCCGCGGGATGCCGCGTGTTGCGAGGAAATCAAAATCACGAATGCAATGAGGACGGGTCGCAATATTAATGGCATTTGGCTGAGCGTGGATGAAAGTCATATTGTGCACGTGAATCACGGCACCCTTCGCTGGACATTGCGTCGATATAGCAAAGTAATCGGGATAGGACTGGCACCATCTGAGATATAAACAGGGTCAGCCAGCCACCCGCACTACAAAGTATAAGGAAAGAAATACGAAGACGTGTACTTGCCGAAAATGTTGCCCCCCTTCTGGAAAGCTGATACCTGACACGCTCGGTTTCCCTCCTTCGAGCTTTGTAATGTCCCATATGGAGAATTTTGAACCATATGTAGCCCCGATGCTGAACCATCAATGAGTCCCAAAACATCTGCACGTATACGACAACTTACATATCGACTGTGTCTCCGCGCCATGCTGCAGAGCCAGTCCACTGCACCGAAAGACCTGTCATGGCATCGGACAAGGCGTGTGGTTCGACTAGTTCCACAAGATTCGAATGTCGCCAGTTATGTTGCTCGCTTTCGTCAGGATCCGAACGCCAGTCGGTAATAAAAATGGACCCTCTGCAGTCACTAACTAGAAACTCTTTCCCAGTGGACGGATGGGAGTTAATTGTCGTGAGGGAATGAGGAAAAGCAATCACGTATGCAGTCGGCTGCGATCTCGGGGGAGGCGACAGTGATATATCCTCGCTTGGAGATCGTACAGGGACGGACGAGATAGTCGGGTCTAAGTCCCACACCATGAGCATCTTGTCATCTGGAAACGCATTCAATTTCCTGCTGAGCATAAATGGCTGCATTAATTACCTGACACGGTTGCGACATATCTGTGACTATCCTCACTACGGCCACCACAAAACGACATGTCGTTGACTTTCCCGTGGTGACCTGTGATACCACCGCCAAAGGGCCAGATAGACTCTGTGGCAGAAGCAGACTTTGTGAGCAAGTGAAGGCAAAAATCTGCACTGGCAGCAGCCAGCCTACATGCTACACATTCAACCATGATGTCCTGAATGAAACATGAAAAAACACGGACTCTAAGAACCACTGGTCACTAGAAGATGACGACACTGTCCTCGATGACCACGCCAAGGCTGTGATACGCGTACCGACGTGAAATGACGCGACAACGCGGCTGGATGAGGGTGTCTGGAGAATGCAAAAGTCAATTACGAGTAAATAAATGCACCACTGGGACGAACAACTTGCAGGACCTCCACAGCCCTTTCACCTCCCAGGGCCACCAAATCTGTGTAATACATTAGCAATGGCAGTACGTTTACAAAGAACGGATTGCATTGACCTGACGCATCGTCGTTGTAACAAGCCCGGACGACATATACTTCTGTTCCATGTTGATGGCGGACGTCCATAACGATATATATTTATTTAGGCTGGGCGCTTGTCCTCTATGCTTCCACCTGCCAACAAATTCCCAAACCCGTTCTTATTTCTCGGATTGTTTGCGGCGTCGACTGGCATATTTTACTACACTATTAAGCATAGAGAAGCGACATATCCAGCCTCTCAGCAGCCACGGCAAGTTGACCATCCACTCATCCCACCCCGTCATAAAGATTCTCCTTGAGATCGATCAGTGATCATGCCTCCCACATTTGACAATCGCAAGATCATGGTCATCTATGTTCTTGGTGGACCTGGAGCTGGTAAAGTTCAGCTTTCATCTTTGAATGTCTGGCTGAAGCCATCTGCAGGCAAGGGAACACAATGCGGCAGGCTAGTTGAAGACTTCGGGTTCTGCCACCTCTCTGGTAAGTTCAAGTCACAAATTCGTTCCAAAAGCTAACTTTTGCGCGCGATTCTAGCTGGAGATCTTCTCCGTGCTGAGCAAAACCGGGAAGGATCTAATTATGGAGACTTAATCCGGACATGCATTCGCGAGGGCAACATTGTTCCCATGGAAGTGACCGTCAAACTATTGCAGAATGCAATGGAGGCTACTCTCAAGGAAGGCAGGCCGGGTGATGGTTGGGCAAATGGTAAAGGTCGCTTCTTGGTTGACGGTTTCCCGCGGAAGATGGACCAAGCGCTCAAGTTCGACGAAGAGGTACAACTTAAAACCTCTTAAAACGGCCATGCGCGGACGATCTACTCACACTATCTCACAAGGTCTGCTTAGCTTCTATGGTGGTTTTCTTCCAAACAACGGAAGAAGTCATGCTCAAACGCCTCCTCAAACGTGGAGAGACTAGTGGTCGAGAAGATGACAACGTCGAAAGCATCAAGAAGCGTTTCCGTATGTACCACGGCGGTCGACAGAAGCGTTTAATCGTAATGACATTATCACGCAGATACTTACAAGGACCAGACTATGCCGGTTATCCATTACTATGCCAAGCAAGGCAAAGTCGCGGAGGTCGGTGAAACAAAATTACTCGTCCTTGTTTCGCTTATGAAGCCGACACTTTGTTAGATTGACAGTACAGCGTCGGTAGAAGTTGTGCACAAGGAAGCAAGTACGCTCGTCAAGAAACTATTTGCAGCTCAGGGTACACCGGCGTGATACCTCCAACTGGTGTACCAAATCGAGTAGTAGAGCAAATTTGTATTCTTGGTATCAACTGTTTCCACTTGTTTCTTTACCTGTGTGACTTCAAACAAACACATGGAACCCGGAGTTAGCACTCGGTGTGGCCGCTATGCATGTCGCCCTTCCACCCTTTTCTATGTGCAAAATGGCTCCGTCAGCACACAGCAGGTGCGCTGCGTCGTCAGTATCATCCTGTCGGAAATATTAGCTGAAGACTACACATGTGAGGCTCGATGGGAGTGACTTACAGGTGTCCATTCCCATCCTCCGCAACGTATATATTCTACAATAGTGGGGCCAACTCCGTCTAATTCAATCTCTCCATCCTTCCCATACCGCATGCTAACGTGGATCCCGTTTTTATATGCACCTTGCAACACAGTGGTGGCTTTCTGCACAAATGCCTGTCTCGCATCCTGCCTCTCCTTCGGTGTGTCCCAATTGAGTGACGGATCCCGCGAAGGACGCACCATCACGATGTCAACGGACGCAAAAGTGGGAGGAATTGTGGAATGTAGCGGCGTGATGCGAAACGCTGGTTCCAGACGGTCTACATTGACCGTTGATAAGAAGTATGCAAAGGGCCCATCAACATCCACGATTGGATCATCCAGGTGAGACTCCTCGTGTGGAACAAACTCCTTCTTTACGGGATCATAGATCTGTACAACGCCAACCGACGGTACTGGTAGCAGCTTTACATAGCTAGTGTACCACTTAGAAATATTATTTTGCGCTGCTACCTTGAACCGTTCGATGCCGGGCATTTCTGTGCGCAGAGCTTCCGAATCGTGCAGGATGCTAGCGTGCAAGCTAGTCGACGTTACGACTGATGAAATGGCAACCTTGGGCCGACCTGATTTGGACCACGGGGGAGGAGATAATGACGAGATCGCGAGTGTCAATGGAATCGTTGTCGAGCCATCAACGAAAGCCTGGAGTGACTTGAGTTTGTAGGATACGGAATCCAACTGGATCTTTGGCGGATGGAATAACGACGAGTACAGTGCATTCGCGGTGCCGCAGGGCACGAGGACGAAGCGAAGAGGCGAAGGAGGGGCACTGGCTCGCACTCCTTTCAGTTCGGCAGAAGATATGGTATTGATAATCTCGTGCAATGTGCCATCGCCGGACCCAAGGACCACCGTTGTATCTCCCTCCACGGACTCCAGAAATTCGAGCACTACAGCACCAACGTTTGGAGGTTTCTCCGTGACAGATAGTTTATCGACTGTCTTCCCATGCATCTTGAGAAAGGGAAGAACCGTCTCTTCGAAGAATCGCTTGGCACTTCCATCACCGCAAACTGGATTATACACAACGAGGAGAGGCATGACTATTTGAGAATAAGTTGAATTGCAAGATCCCAATACCATTAGCACTTACAGAATGATGGGCCTGATGGTGGTCGAGATAAAGACCAGGATCTATGAAGTGGAGAGATGAGGTCATTCGGAAACTATAATGCTCGCTTCGCTCTCCCGTTCATTCCGAATGGCGTCCCCAGCTCCCACTTTCAAAGCATTTAACATCGCGTTGATACAGCTCGGAGGCGTGACTGATAACAAGACCGACAACTTGAAGCATGCTCACGAAATGATCCTTAAAGCAGCTGCTGGCGAAGGAGGTTCTAAGCCCAATGTGATCGTCTTACCAGTCTGTATCGACTCGGATCACGTACATGCTTGCTCTTATCATCTATACTAGGAATGTTTCAATTCGCCTTATGGTCATGTCCACTTTCCAAACTATGCCGAGACGATTGCATACATGCCCAACGAGCAGTATGACATGGCAAAGAGTCAAAGTGACAGCGTGAAGATGCTATCTAAAGCTGCCCAAGAAGCGGGAGCATGGATTATCGGAGGTTACGAGCTTCACTTGACTTTCGATTGGTGACTAAAGAAGAGCCAGGTTCGATTCCCGAGACCGATGATGGCAAGGTATACAACACTTGCACAGTATACTCTCCGAAAGGTGCGCATTCATTCAATTCCGCGAAATTGGCTACATCTACGATGTCACAATGCCAGGCGATTTGATCGCCATACACCGTAAATTACACCTATTCGACATTGACATCCCTGGAAAAATCAAATTCAAGGTAAAAAATTAGATGGAGCCGATGGAAGGGCTAAACAAACTCCCGTGCTATAGGAAAGCGAGACTTTAACAGGAGGGAACAGTTTGAATTTCTTCGATACAGGTTCGCTGTTATGGTTGTTTGTGGTGTCTCTTTGCTTAACAATACATTAGACTTTGCACGCATTGGTCTCGGCATCTGCTACGATATTCGATTCCCGGAAATGGCCATGATTGCAGCACGCAAAGGTTAGTTGCACGTCGACTGTGTGCATTTCAGATAATGCCGACTTGTCGCTTGTGTCAGGATGTCACGCTTTAATCTACCCTGGGGCGTTCAACATGACAACGGGACCTCTGCACTGGGAGCTCCTCCAAAGGGCAAGGTGGGTTGCGGGTGGATTTCTCTTGCATGACAGACTCTGTGACATTGCTCGTTCAGAGCCGTTGACAATCAAATTTACTTCGCAACATGCAGCCCAGCTCGCGACATGTCCGCCAGCTATCACGCAGTCGGTGTTTATTTACTTGACTCTTTCTGTGTCGTCTGACTTGTTTGTTCTAGTGGGGCCACTCTATGATCGTTGATCCGATGTAGGTGCTACTTGGATGGAATATAGACACAACTGAGTCTCTGTCAGGGGTATCATCCTCGGCGAGGCAACGGAGGAGGAAGCCATCACACATGCACATATTGGTAGGATCTGACAAAGAATTATATTGTATTGGATGCTCAGACGGAACCTGCAGATCCGATGGCGTGGCACGAAGCGAGGAAGGGAATCCCAGTGACTGTGCAGAGACGGTTTGATGTGTACCCAGATGTTAGCGTAGAATGAATAAATTAGTGCATCGCCACAGGCATCCTTATCGGGACTGCTTACTGACATTTCTGGAGAGTTCCACAGCGTTCTCTGCATTCACTACTTGACAAGCCGGCACAGCTCCTCCTCCTCCTTCCTCCACACCTCATTCCTTAATCATGGTCAGAGAAAGGTCGGTCGCTCTCCCACCCCACCCATGCTCCTTCGTGTTTATTCTCCTCCAGGAAATTTTATGATCTTCTTGATGTTCCCGCAGATGCCTCTGAGGCTGATCTCAAAAAGGCCTACCGGAAGAAGTGAGCTGTGCCTTCCTTACGCTACCGTATTCCCACTCATCGTTTCTCAAGAGCCCTGCGACTCCATCCCGACAAGGGTGGGGATCCTGACATGTTCAAAGAGGTTACGCACGCGTATGCACTTTTCATTTGATTGTATGCTGTGCATGTGCTTAGTATTAGTACTATCTTAGATACGAAGTCCTCTCCGATCCAGAAAAACGAAGTATATACGATGCTCGAGGGGAGGCCGGTTTATCAGAGGCGGGTGGAATGGGCGGAATGGATCCTCAAGTACGTCTTCTTTGTCATGTTGACTCTCGATGCCAGTTTAATGGCTGGTTTTATCCCAGGATCTGTTTAGTCAATTATTCGGCGGTGGCGGTGGCTTTGGCGGCGGCGGCGGCGGCAGCGGCTTCTTTGGTGGAGGTGGAGGGCGATCGCAAGGACCTCGGAAGACGAAAGATCTTGTCCATCGTGTACACGTCACCCTCGAAGACCTTTACAAGGGCAAGACCACCAAGTTAGCTCTCACTCGAAACGTGCTCTGCTCAAAGTGCCATGGGAAAGGCGGGAAGGAAGGCGCTGT
Source organism: Piloderma croceum F 1598 (assembly GCA_000827315.1). Taxonomy (NCBI): domain Eukaryota; kingdom Fungi; phylum Basidiomycota; class Agaricomycetes; order Atheliales; family Atheliaceae; genus Piloderma; species Piloderma croceum. The sequence continues at coordinate 465,996 of KN833002.1, read as the reverse complement.
CAAACAGTGCAATAACTGCAGTGGGCGAGGAGTCAAAGTTACTTTGCGCCAGATGGGTCCTATGATCCAACAGATACAATCGCCTTGTGACGACTGTTCAGGAACGGGCGAAATTATTAACGCCAAGGATCGATGCAATCACTGCAAGGGCAAGAAAGTACTGCCGGATAAAAAGTTGCTGGAGGTGCATATTGATAAGGGCATGAAGGGCGGGCAGACGATACAGTTCGCCGGGGAAAGTGATCAAGCACCAGGTGCACAGACCGGAGATGTTATAATCGTCATCGAGGAGAAACAGCACGATAGATTCAAACGACAAGACACCGACTTATTTACGGACATCGAGGTCGATCTTTTAACCGCGCTGGGCGGTGGTCAGCTTTCAATCAAGCACTTAGATGACAGAGCCCTGCTCATAAATCTTGTTCCCGGCGAGGTTATCAGACATGGTACGTACAATGCCCTTTGTCATCAAAATTGTTGAAAGCTAACGTATATCTTTCAGACGACATCAAGGTCATACACGGTCAGGGTATGCCATCTCAGCGTCATCACGAACCAGGTAGCATGTATGTCAAGTTCCGGGTCATATTCCCTGACCACATCGAACCCGCCGCCATCCCCATGCTCGAGAATGCGTTGCCACCTCGAAAACCACTAGATAAATTCCCGAAGAATGTGCTCATGGAGGAAGTTGACTTGGATGAAGTTGATCCTCGGTCGAGAGCACATGCAATGCAAGACGACCCGATGGATGGTGAACCAGAAGGGGAGCCTCGCGTGCAATGCGCCAACCAATGATGTTATTCTTCCAACCGGTACTATGTCTTCGCTATAGATTGTCATTACCTTGATTCTGTATTGCACATCATAATCGGACTGGGCACGGCAATATCCTAAACGTCCCACCGTGTCTACTCATCCACTTGTAAGCCATCAATATACCAGCATATTTATGGCGTATATGTACCTCAGGATTAAGTTTGAACTGGTCGTATAGTTCACGATTGAAAAGGCTGACTTCTGTTTCGTTCTCTAGGTGGCGCATAAGGGTATGTCAATGCGCCCGACCACAAGTCTCACCAAAACCGAGATCGGCGAGAATCTTTGAACTATCGTCTATGATCCACTCCTCGTGGTCCAAATTAATGATGAGATTGGTAGTCTGCAACAACATGAGATGATATTTAGGAAATGAATTATCATCTGCTTCACAAACCTTGGCTCCATGGGCTTTGGTATAAAGCTTCATAGTGTCTAATGAGCGGTTAGGTGCGAACATGATACAACCTTGCAAAACACGGACCTAATGCCACATTTCGATATGGTTTCCATCCCAGTTGAGTCTGAACAGCTACATTCAAGCCAGATTCGACATACAAAATTCTGCTGATCTGAGGAGAAATAGGATACCTTGACGAGCAATATTCTTTAGCTCGCCTACAGTGGTCGTTTCCAGATTTACGCCATGCAAGACCAGACTTTTTTCCGTGCGATATTCAAACGACTTGATGATACGCAGAGTCAATGTCGCAGACGTTGTTGGGAGCGCGACATTGGTCAGGACACTAGCGCACATGTGGAAAGCTAAGAGTAAGCTACGGTGATCCCGTTTTGGAATCGCCCCTCTCTCTGCTTGTGACATAACCTGAACTTGAACTTGAACTTCTGACGCAGATGCACAATCATAATAATCTAAATATGAAGCTGGTATGGATTGAAAATTCCCATTGTTCTCGCCTTCAGAGATTCAAGGTGACCTGGATCTGCGAGGATTGCCCGACTAATGCCCGACCTGGTTTAACTTATAAGCCGCAAGGCTCCCAAGTGATTAGCATTCGCGCGTTTTGATATGTCGCGGTCTTTTCTCGATGCCTCGATTCCTGATCTCGTCGAGAAGCTCACTGTTGACGAAAAGATATCTTTACTTGGTGCTCCCAATTGGTGGAATACAAGCGCTATCGACCGCCTAGAGATTCCCGCTATTCGGATGAGCGATGGCCCCAACGTACGTGCTTTGGTTGTATCTGTAAGAATAGGAGTTTGATAATTAAATTTATAGGGTGTTCGCGGCTCATCCCACTTTGTCTCTACCCCTGCTCAATGTCTCCCGGTTGGCTTCTCTTTTTGAAGTGTTGCCCTATCTCTTCTCAACAATACATCAAGTGTGCGACGTCCCTTGCATCCACATTTGACATAGATCTTGTCCATTCTGTCGGAAGCTTTTTGGCGGAAGAGGCTAAAATGAAGTCGTCCGTGATTCTACTTGCACCAACATGCAATATCCAACGTTCCCCATTGGCCGGACGAGCCTTCGAGTCATTCTCAGAAGATCCGCATCTTTCTGGTGAGAGAAAACTCTCCTCCCATCAGATCTAACTACATTCAGAAAAACTGAGCAGGCACTCTGGCTGGGGCGTATGTGAATGGACTGCAGTCAAAAGGTGTCGCAGCCACCATCAAACATTTTGTCGGAAATGACCAAGAGCACGAACGCACTGCTGCAGACTCGGTCATATCTGACAGAGCTCTCCGCGAAGTCTATCTCTATCCGTACGTCATCCACGGACCCTCACTGTTGCATCATGTGAATGACAATATCAGGTTCATGTTAGCTCAGAAGCACGCTCACCCTTGGGCGTTTATGACCTCGTCGGTCTATTGCATTCAAATCCCTTGATGAGTACTGACTTTTCAAACAGTTACGGTCGCATAGGCGGCGTTCATTGCTCGGAGAATCCTATGCTTATCCAAAATATTTTGCGTAAAGAATGGAAGTTTGACGGTATCGTCATGAGCGACTGGTGAATAAAGATCAACTTGCTCGCCTTACATGGCTCTGATATATTTTGAGGTTTGGAACCTACGGGGTCGATGAATCTCTCAATGCAGGCCTGGATCTAGAGATGCCGGGACCGCCTCGGTGGCGAACTTCCCTCCTCATTCACCACTGTCTGGCTTGCCAAAAGCTCCTCCTTCCTACCGTCGATGAACGAGTCGCGAACCTGCTGAGTTTCATCCAGAAGATGGCGCGCAAGAACCCAGAGGTTGTTTACGGTGACGGTTTTGAAGGCACCCGTGATTCTGCCCAAGCCAGAGTATTTTGCAGGAAAGTGGCTGCAGACGGAATGGTTCTACTTAAGAACGAGAAAAACCTCCTGCCTCTCACTTCGCCGAAGATCAAGAAACTTGCTGTTATCGGCCCTAATGCCCGGGGGCGGGTCATATCGGGTGGCGGGTCCGCCGCCCTGAAAGCAAGCTATATTATTACTCCATGGGAAGGAATCCTTAGGAATGCTCCACCAGGAATAGAGATCAAGTACGAACTAGGTTGTTACGGTGAGTGCGATGCAACATATCTACCGATCGTCGTGTCAAACACAGCGCACAGCGCACAAGTACCTTCCAACGCTCGAGGAGAACCTTGTCACCCAAAGTGGTGAACCTGGTTGGCTGTGCACATTTTATAACCACGATGCAGAGGGTCATCCTTCAAGGGAAATGGGCGACTTCGTGCTTCACGATACTCGCATTAAACTCAACGATTTCTTACCTCCTGGTCTCACAACAACATGGACAATTAAACTAAGAGGATTGCTGACAATGGATAAGACTGCCACGTATGAGTTGGGCTTGACGGTGGCGGGTAGGCGGATTACTTCAGTCGATACTGTCCATCTAAAGTCAATATTCATTTAGGCCGTGGAAAACTATGGGTGGATAAGAAATTGACCATCGACAATTGGACGAAACAGACTCCCGGCGATTTTTTCTACGGGTGTGCATTCAATTTCTCCCATACTCTTCCTCATTATTGACGCTGAGTCATCCGCAGGCAAGGGACAATCGAAGAAAAGGCTACAGTCGACCTGGTAGCCGGAAAGGCCGTTGAGGTACTGGTAGAATATACAAACACCCCTCCTGACAGCTCAAACGGTCGAATACACTGCGGAAACGCCCAACCCGCTTTGATGCGTGGAGTTGTATGTCAAGCATTTGGTGATATCCAGGCTTTTTGTTAACCGCTAGCGACTACCGTACCCTTAGCGTCTTGGAGGCTGCGAGAAGATTGAATCTGAACACGCAATCGCCGAAGCAGTCAACCTTGCCTCAAGCTGTGATGCGGTCGTGTTCATTGGCGGATTAACACCTGAGTGGGAGAGCGAAGGTGACTAGCCTTTTTCTTGATTTGTTTTGGATCCACATTTATAATAAAAGCGAAGGTTTCGACCGTCCGACCCTCGACATGCCCGGTGAACAAGATGAACTCATCAGACAGCTGGGTAAAGCCAATCCTAACACTGTAGCAGTGTTGCAAACAGTCAGTATCTCACATCTTTGTTCAAGCGCATGGAGTCGTTAACTTGTTGTCCAGGGATCCGCTGTAACGATGCCTTGGGTTGGGGATGTTAGCGGAATCCTTCAGGCTTGGTATTCGGGTAACGAAGTCGGCAACGCAATCGCAGACATTCTTTTCGGCAAAGTCAATCCATCTGCCTGCCTGCCTTTGACGTTCCCGGTTAGATTGGAGGACATCCCAGCATACCCAAATCTTCACAGTGATGATGGGAAAATCTATTATAAAGAGGGGATTTACGTTGGTTATAAGCACTACCAAGCCAAGAAAATCGAACCTCTATTCGGATTTGGGTGAGAGGTTCATTAGTTCTTTAATTGTATAACTCACAACCTGCCTCGTTAGATCTGGCCTATCATACACCAAGTTCTCATACGGCAGATTCTCCATCACGCCCGTCACCTCTCATGATGAATTATTTGGCATTACAATCACTCTGACGATCAGCAATATTGGGTCGGTCAGTGGATCGAAAGTCGTTCAGGCTTACGTCGAATTCCCAGATGTCGGTGTCACAATCCCTTCGCTGCAGCTTAAAGGTTTTGCCAAAGCTCGAGATATACCACCCGGCGGCTGGCAAGAAGTTACCATCACGCTGGACAAATATGCTATATCGTTCTGGGACTCTGAGCGGGGTATCTGGAATGCTTCCGCAGGAAAATATCGCGTGTTTCTAGGTTATCAAGGTGATAGGTTGATACCGGGAGGCGAGTTTGAGCTGCGTAAATCTTTCTATTGGGGCGGGGTGTAGTTTGTTGTTTGCGTGACAATGCGTCCAATATCGACATTAGTGTTCGACCATAAGTCGGCGGCCCGCTCATCCTCACACCGAAGAGTCGCTTGGGAGGCCATCTGCCAGCCACATTGTGACGAATTGCAAATATCTTCAACACCCTAGCTAGTCGTATCAAGATGATGATTTCAACCTCTGCAAATATACCAAAAGCGCAACCTGAGGGCGGCGATGGCTTGTACAATTGTGCCGAGCTTCCAACCCAAACGCCAGTAAGAAATGGGTTTGAACTGCTTGCACTTTATAAAGATTATGTACTATTATGTAAGTGACATATTATGACAAATATAGTACATATGTCACTAGTATTGATTTACATACACTCTCATTTATTCACCAAAACGTTTCTTCCCGGAAACTACAAGTACAGAAACTAAAGGTACTTGAAAAATCCGCTGATGCGCGCTGCTATAGCTCCCAATGGCGTCTTGCAAGCTTCACAGTCTCCAATGGAAACAACACGCAAAGACCCACGGTCTTTAACCAATCTCAATGACATATTGTCGTGTCTATCGTCCTTCCAGTCCGAAGAGGCAGAATTATCCAACTCTTTGACTGAGCTGCTGTCGGCTCGGGAGCCCATTGTAGCTTCATTGTCGCGTTTACAGTTTCTTGTCCCTCACCTGGATGAATTACACCTGCAGGCATCGTTGTTGTCTGAAAAGGTGTCTTCCACAGCGCAAACGGCGGATAGAGTTGGCGGCAAGGTCAGATCCTTGGATGAGGAGATGCGAAGAGTCCGCGAGTCCGCGGAACGAGTTGGACAGGTCATGGAACTCAAGGTCATTTATTTATATGTTGAATTAGATGAGAATGTAATTCATCATGCAACTCTCTACAGTTATCATTGGCATCTCTTCAGTCTTCTATTGATAGCCAGGATTGGGAATCTGCCACGAGACATTGTGCTCGGGCTATGTCGTTGCCGTTGGAAGTCATTTCGGGTTCGTTTGCTGAGAGCGCTGTTGTTCGTCCATATCTTTCATCTTTCCCGAGCCTTGTTCTGAATTGTCTGCAAAGCCTACGTCAGAGAGTCATCTGCCACCTGCCCAGACACTACAGGCTGCGCGAGAGCAGCTCTTGTCAATATTCCGACGTCATTTTGATCAAGCGTCTCGTGAACGAGATGCTGCGGCTACCAGTCGTTTCTTCAAACTATTCCCTGCGATCGGTTGGGAAACCGAAGGCCTTCAAGCATATGCATCCTTCGTCGTGGACCTTGTTCGAGTCAAAGCTCCCGCTTCTGCTAAAAGTGAAGCTAACGCTTACCATTGGAACTCTGGGATGTCCGCTTTCTAACACTTCTTTCTGACAGCGTCATCTCCATTGTACTATATTACAGCATTAACAGCACTCTTTGAAAGTGTAGCTATGATTGTGGATCAGCATCAACCTGTGGTCGAGAAATACTATGGTTCAGGCAAGATGGCAAGCGTCATTGAACGTCTACTAGACGAGTGCGATCGGGTAGTCAAAAAGCTCATTGACGGATGGGAAGAAGAAAGGTCTATGAAGCGTAAAGTGAGTCTTGGGGCGTCTACCTCTTGCATTAGATACTATTAACAGCTGCTGGCCGCTAAAGCTTACAGATGTGTCGAGTTCGACGTTTTCAACCTTGTCGAGTTCTTCTCCCACAGTTCGGCGGCAGGTTTCCCAGTTAAACGCTCCTGATGACGATATCGTCGATCCGCGTGAGATCGACAAAGTCTTATCGGAACTTGCTGGCATGACAGGCCGTTGGAGTCTGTTCAAGAAATTCCTGACAGAACGCCTTAGAGTAAGATCATGTTACTGTCCATTTATACCTCTCGTATATGAATTTATGGCTGCGACATCTGTCAGGACGACTATTTGGACGGCGATGATGACAGAGTAGGTCCCGCCACTCCGCACACGCAACCGAGATCATTACCATCCTCTGCTTTGGGCGAGAAACAAGTATCTGATCCTTCCACATCTCCTGTCTTTGAACCCAAAGAAACTCTTCTGATTGAATCAACTGCTTGTCATCGACTCTTCGAGGACGTGTTAACAACGTACTATCTCCCATTAGAGCTGTGGTATACGCGCACCATCATCGACAAGGTGATGCCTGTTCTTTCTGTCACTCATTGTTTGCTTGACTGACGAACACTCGGTAGGCCCATCGTCTGTCGCAGCAAGACGTATCGCAGTCTCCTGCCACCACAACTACGCCTGATGATGTTTTTTATATCCTTAAGATTGTTTTAGCTCGTATTCTTTCAACTGGCTCTACAAATGCGTTAAAGCGGACCACCGAGCTGCTGCGGGATGTCGTGGATCGAGACTACATTGGTATTATCAAGAAGAAACTGGACGACGTGTATCGCAGCGCAGGCAACGCTGGAGTTGCTACCCGTGGCGAGAAGGCGGAACGGGACAATCGAAATACGTTCCTTGTGAGATCCGCTAGCTTTCAGGCATAGCGGTTGTTGACCGATCTCACTTAGATTCTACTCAATGACCTCGATATTTCCTCATCGCATATGGACCGCCTTGTCAAGGACCTAATTTCTCATCCATCGATTTCGCAACACTACACTGAGAACGAGTATGATTCTGTGAAGAGTATCATTTCATCATTGTCCGGTCTTGTTCCAAAGTTCCGCTCAACGCTCAGAGTAAGTCATTTTGCAGGATCAGACAACAACATACTGACGCCTACCGTCAGGCGGGCATAGAACAATTATTCAATCAGCTCATGCGGCCAAAACTCCGAACACTGATTGCTGACGTGTACAAAGATGTATCGTATGTCTTGGATGATGATAGCTACTCAACAGCAGAGTATCAAGATGTTGTGCGGAAACGATTCATCAAGTCTTGGGAGAGCCTGGCAGATGGTTACAGGGTATGTAACTGTGTACCCAAAGGGTGCAATTCTGGAAATTTCTCTACAGGATACTTTTACAGATGGCAACTATCGCCTCATCTTTGGTTTGGCACTTGATGTCTTGCTTCGCCCTTGGGAAAAGTTCATTATGGGTCTCAAATTTTCCGAAGTGAGTGAGGATGTCTGGTTGACTTTGATACTTTCAAGTCTGATCTGTCCCTGCAGCTAGGCGCCGTTAGATTTGATCGTGACTTACGCTCCATCACAACGTATCTTGCATCACAGACGGCCTTTGGAGATGTCAGGGAGAAGTTTACACGCTTACAACAAATATCAACCTTGCTGAACTTGGACAGTGTAAGTCTTCATTTCTTCCGAGTTTATTGCCGTGTTGAATCCCGAGATCTAGGAGGAAGATGTCGATGAGTTCTATGGTGGATCTGGGATCACGTGGGTATTGAGTATACAGGAAGCCCGGACGGCTGCTGGCTTGAAATTCTAGATTTGCTGTTCAATCTAAATATGATACGATTGGTGCAAAAGAACAAAATGTGACACAATTGCGCTACAGGCCTAGGGTATCCATAAATTAACTTCTCCGCAACGCGTCCAGCCGAGCTTGCAGTGCATCTTCGTCCGACAATCCGCCACTAGGACCATCGTTGCCACTTGATTTATCGCCATTCTGTGGCGCTGCAGAACCTAATGTTTCTCCCAGAGCTACAGGTTGTCGATTTGTCAGTGGAGACGAGACTGCAAGTCCAGTGGGGGCATCGGTGAGCTGCGTGACAAAACATCAGACATTGACATAAGCTAATGTAAGCGAGTTTGGCTTACTTGCTGCGATAAGCCAACGCCTATTTCGTCTAATACTTCTTTCAGTATCTTATCGCCTTCCTCTTCCTCGTCTTCAGCCTCGTCATCCATGACATCGTCCACAGCATCTGACATCATTTCTTCCTTCATGTCCATCATTGAATTCTCCTTCTCAAATTCGTTCATTATCCGCTGTATTTGTGGGAGATTAAGACCACGATTCATTGCCGCCATAGCCTGGCACAACGAATAACGAATAAATTATGGTCGCGGAATGTTAACAGTAGGAACACACCCGTGTTGCTCCTTTCATCGCGTCTGCCATTTGTTGGTTGCTCCTTAGAGTCTGTATTCTAAGTCCAACCGCTTGAAGCTGGGTGCGCATTTGGTAGAACTTCTGGACATAGCGTCGAGTACGAACGAGATCCTTCGCCATTATTTTGCACGCATTCTGCGATCGAGGTTTAAAGTTGATCAGGAAGGCAGATTAATGTGCGCACCATTTGGCCAACCTTTGCGCTCTTTTTAATATCCACGATGAGCTTCTTTTCCTGCTGTTCGAGTTTCGTTCGTTCACGATCGAGTTCACGCTGCGCTTTGGCTAGAGAGCGTTGGTGCTGCCGCAATCTCTCAGCTGGTGTAACAGTCCGCCCGAACAGTGTTTCCTGAAAATGATTTAGGGTCAAGAATGGTTGCAAGAAAAAGGTGAAAGTGTTTTGCGCACAATGATGTTCATGATAGTGGTCGACAGAATGACAGTGCTGCGTCACCCGAAAAGGCAAGTGTTCGATCTCATGGATTTGCCAGTGATTGGATTCCACTGCTCAGCTTGCAATGATCTCGACCTCTTGCCGATACGATGTCTGTGCGGGAAGCTTTTCTGTCGACACCACATCTCACCGGAATCCCATGGCTGTTCACTCAGTCTCGTTCCTCCGAACCCTGTAGCTGGTGTGTCGTTCGAAAAGCTCGAACGATGTGCTGCAGACAAATGTAACAAACCTAGTCTGGAATCTTTCATTGGATCTTCCTCAGATGAGAACTGCCGTTTACCCGCTACTTGTCCACATTGCGGAAAAGCTTTCTGTGTGAGGTCAGTTGAGGGTAGTGGACTTCATCGAGCAAATAGATTGATTGTCCGATGCAGCCACCGCCATCCTAAATCCCACTTATGCTCGGTCCCCGAACTTCCTCCATCGAACAAAAATGTTGCGGGCCAAAAGCTTCTTGCTAAACATTTTCCCTCGACATCTGCGACCACGCCATCCCCATGTGCACCACGTGCAGCCAAGATTCCCTCCGACCCCAAGAAGCGTGCTCAACTTCAACGGGTCGAGTTAATAAAAATGCGGCATCGCGCTATTCCAGGTGACCCCAGGGACAAACCATCGTCTATTGTTGTCGATCAACGACTTCATGTGAAGGTCAAGCTTGATCATCCAGAGCGTCCAGCCAAGGAAGGCATGTTCTGGTTCCGAAAGGTCAACACGTCCGTTATCCGCATGTGTGGGAGATATATTGAACCCAGATTGTAGACTGTGGGAACTGGGAGAGCCTTAGACCTTCTTGCCACTCACCTGGGAATCCCGCCGTCTGATGAATCCGTACGTTGATCCTGTCTGGTTCACCTTGAAGAGTTTATGATATTGATAGATATGTAGCCTCGTCAACTCTTGAAAATTTCCGTTGATCCAGAAGAGTGTACGCCATTGCAAAACGATCAACCCTTGTCGAGCCAAGTTGAAGAAGGCGCCACGCTCGTATTAAGTATAGTATGAAAACGCTCTAAATTGTTCCGTCAAAGCTCGTATCCAAACCATCCCATTGTCATATCATAAACATTTTCACAGGCCACGTCTCTTGATACAACAGCGAAAGCTATCCAGAATGAATATGGTAGAAAACTGGCAGAAAACTCGTGAAACGTAGAGGAAAACTATGCTACCAGAGCAGCTAATCTTCTGAGATGCGATACGTTCAGATACGCTGGCACATATGTCTCCAAACCAGACACCTCGCGTGGCATGGGAAGTTCGTAAGCTCCAACTTCCTCTGTCTCTGGCGCTAGGAGGAGGTGGTCGTTGCGGTCATTAGCCTGCACACGCGACGCGACGACGCGCAGAATTTCAGGCGATATCGGATTCTGCGAAAGATATTAGATACTATCAATATCCGAGGACAAAACATCCCTTACCTCATAATCCGCGACATAATAATTAGTGCACATGCGTTGTATTTGCATAGGACTCAGCATCCAGCAAACATCATAGATTATCTCTATGTCGGCAGACGTGGCCTAACGGAGCCTTGTTAGACATCAACTAGGCGGTTAGGAAAGAGTATAGGTACCTTTTTCAGCTGCAAGAGTTTGGTGGCTTGCATCAAGTGCTCCAGTTGAAGAGTGCCTTCGGGCATATCGTGCGACTTGCACCATTCCTCTATCCGGGTAATGTTGTACTGAATTTGCATAGCTGGCAGTTATATTAGATGTAAGTTATTTGGAAACAAATGCACCACAACGTACCGCGCTTCCAGGACGAGAAGTTGCGTCTCATGAGAAGGTCGTTGAAGCTCGTAACACCAATAAGTTTCAGCAGTTCAGTGAAGACCTGTTGCACCACCGACTCCTCCATATAGTAGCTCTTCAAGCTCTTCCACACTTTGTTCAGCAAGTTTAGAATATCATCCATGCTGAACGCGGGTTGGGTGTTAGTGTTGAGGAGACGATTGAATAACCGACCACCGCCATCACTTGTTGTGAACCCTGGAAGCGACTGGCTCTCGATCAGAGCAGGGATTACCATCTTGGCTAGTCGCTTCTTGGTCTCTAACATCCATGTATGGAAGATGTTGTATTCCAGGCTGTCAAGGTCGTGCTTGACGACTGAAACTAATCGCTCGTAGTCATTCCAGTCAAACGGCCTGACCGAATTTTCTTCGCCTGGACCAATACCCTGGATCATGTCGCTTTCGGCAACGCAGATGAAGGATAACATTTCGTGAACGTTCGAAAGCCAGAAGATGCCGGGTATGATGGCGTCTTCGCCAGAGAACGACTGAAGATCTTGGTCACAAATAGACAGTTCATAGTTCTGGGAAAATACGCACCATGACATGAGTTTGAATGTTCTGCATCACATTGGCCAAAAATCTCTCGCTCTCGGGAATGAGCCCATATTTCCACATCTCATTGGTGACCAAGCTGATCAAATTAGCGGGGAAAAGAATTTCCTTTACGGCAGATGGATTCGTGAGGCTGGGAGCTGGTATCTTCAAGCCACGGATAAGGCCATCAAGCACGTCTGCATCTAGATGCTTCACATCTTGCATCAGCTTAATTTTCTCTTCTGCGGGATCATCATGGTCGTAGATATTCTGAAGGCCATTGGTACGGAGTCGAAGCATGTTATCCTCGCCATTGTACGCGACTGATACAGCGCGTGGGTTCAGCGCGTGGTTCTTCTTGACGTCGATCAAGATTTCATCCGTGGAGGTGCGATGGTCTGAAGGCGCTAGAGCGTACACCCCAGCAGAACTGTGCCTCCGTTGATGCCGGTTGTAGGGAGCGAGGGCGGTACCATCAGCGTCGCCGTTCTCTGCCCCGCGGAGTGTGGGCGCGAATGTAGGCGACGTTGGAGGATCCATACGGCTGCCTTTCGTAAGTGCGTTCAACGCATTGGCACGGTTGAGTTGCTCCCGTAAGCTGCTGACTTCATTCTTGAGGGTCATAATGACGGAACCGTCCTCTGTTGTTCGGACTGGCGCGTTGTCAATAGCTTTCTGTTGCATCTCAAGCTGAGTAGCTTGACGCATCAAGTCCTCTGTCAATTTAAGAATCGTTTCCTCCTTTTCGGCGGCTTTGGCGGCTGCTTCCTCCAGTCTCCTTTCAACATCAGCCTTGGCCTTCAAAAGCTCATCTCGTCTCGAAATCTCAGACTCGGCAGTCGAGACGGCGACCTGTAGTTGTTTCGCGCGGGCATCCGACTCCTCGTACCGATTGACCCATTGCTGCAATTGCCGCTCAAGCTCCGAAAGCTGCGCTTGCAGACTCTTCTTCTCTTGAGTTCGTTTCTGAAGCGTCTGGGTGAGTTCCACGACTTTGTTTTCGAGCTTGTAAGAGATCTCTTTGAATTTAGACACTGAACGGGCTTCGGCTTTCAAATTCTTGAGCTCCTTGCGAGCCAAGCGGCGTCGTATGCAGGATTGTAAGTAAACGACGTGCTTGACATCGGCTCGGAAAGCACGCCGCGAGATCCTGTGTCAGCTACAGTCAAGACTTGAGGGAAAATGCCAACAGAAAATCACGTACACTCCACGTGTCAAACTCTGCAGCAGTGTCGCCGCCTCTCCAACCTTCCTCTCCTTGTACAGGCGCCGAGCTTGGGCACCCCGTACTCCTGCAAAAAAAAATCTTTTGAGTAAAATATAATTGCAGAACATATTCGAGACTCACGGCTCTGGAAAAGAATAATTGCGCGCCTGGTATCCAGGAAGCGTAGACGTTGAACGAAGCGCCGAGATGCGCTTTGTAGGCGCCTTGCAGAGAGTTCACGACGAATATATTCGACCAATCTCCTAGCAAGAATGCCACGCCACCATGTCTGAATCTTGATAGTGGCCCTTCGTAGCTCCTGATATTTCTTTACTGCCACACGTCTGCGCATGTTCTTCTGTACAATAGTGACCAAAGCGTTGAGCCTGTCAGACCGAAGGGACTCTAGGGCGGCCAGCATTCCAGCCCGGAAAAATATCTTGGTCAGACCATTCTGATATTTGTCCGGGTCATTGATGGTTTTCTTAAGGATGAGAGAACAGAGGGGCTTGAGCTGTAGATTTGAGATCATGGGCGCCCAATCTGAAGAAGACACAAGCATGTAGTATCTGAAGCAAAATAAGCTTGTATTGTATTAGGAATAAGTAGATAGGTTACTCGCCGTTCTGCAAACTCTTCGTATGTCCAACGAGAAGGATAGCCAGCGCAACTGATACGAATAGTCTCAAGAACACCACAAGCCCGGAGCTGACCTAGGACCTGCTGAGGTGCGAACTCCCATGGTTTCTTGTGTTCATTGGGTTTAATGCATCGGATATAATGGACCTCTGTAACGCTAAGAGTATCCATCAGAGTGATTAACGAAGCTTTGAAAATAAAACCCTGAGTTGGTTTCTTGGCTGCAGCGCCCACGCGTTTAGGTCCTGAGCCACCCGAGCTTGAGCCAATAAAAGATTGGCGACCTGGATCCGGGATGATCGACGTACGACGAGATCCACCGCTACCCGAGTCAGAGAATGATGGAGAGTCAGGATGAGATCCATCTGCGGATTTCGATCCGAGGGCAGCATCAAGAACTTCCTTCAAGAAGGGATTCTTTGATGAAGCGAGCAGCGTCATATGTTCATCCGGCACAGTATCTCTGTTCTTCTCCAGGAAGCCTTCGACCTCGTAGGTGACATCCAATGCATAATGGGCGATTGTAAAGGCGGAGTTGCCAAACCTGGGTTTCTTGAATATTGCCTTGTGCTCAGGCTTCGTAAGTTGCGTGTTGAGTTTTGTGAGGAAAGACGCGTCAGTCCCAGAGGGCATGCGGGATTCTTCATCCAAGAGGGCAAGGACGCCGAGCTTTCCTTCAATAACATCGATACAAGGCTGGTTGTCGGAGAAATCGATGAAGGTCCAATTGATGGCCTCTCTGACGTATTCTTGTTGTTCAAGTTTGAACACGTGCGAGTTGAACTGAGCGGAAGACAATTCAGTCACCATATTTGAACTAATATGTTCAACGACGCACCTCTTGTTGCAGCTTCTCGTTGGCATAATTAATGCTGAATTGCTCGAATGAGTTCTGCAATATGGTGTCATTTAGCATAAATCAAGAGAGAATGAAGGAACTCACCTTTTGGAAATGCTCAAAACCATAGATGTCTAACACACCGATGAACATCTCCGCCCGACTGGCAGCATCGCCGCCCTCTCCCGCCAAGCTCTCGTTCACAATGGCTACTAACCACTCAAACAAGCACGCGTACACGAATTTTGCCACACTGTCCCTCACCACTGTCGCCTGGGCAGCATTCAGCGCAGTCGTGATCTTCTCAGTGCGAGTGATAATCTGCTTCTTGATCGTCCATTTCCTAAACTCCGCCAGATTGACCCCAAGAAAACGGGTAGCCAGCTGCAATGCCGCATCGTTGTCATCCAAAGCCGCATCCGATCGCATCTGGGTGATTTTAGTGTTGCCAAGATGCAGCAGCGCAGACAGGAGCCGGAAAACGGCCCATTGCTTTTCAATACCGATACCAACGGTTGAAAGTGCGTGCTGGGTAGCACGGAACTCCTCTGCATCATCCACGCCAGCTATAGGTGTCGCGCTGGGACCTCCTTGCCTTAGATAGTTCCATTTCGTGATATCCGCATCCAGCCCAAGGTCCTTGCGTTCTTTCAAAGGCGCTCCGGCACAGAGTTGGTAGAAGATATGGTAGTTTCGTTCAATGGTTGGTTGGAATACGATACGAGAACGTTCGAGTAAATACGTGCGTATACGCGCGCCAACGATTTCCTGTTTGCCATCGAACAGAATCTGAGGATATTTAATTGAATATCATCGCCACTCTCGGAGCGTTTGGGACAAACCTGAATGTATTTGCCGAAACGTGATGAATTGTCGTTTCTCGTGGTTTTGGCGTTACCGAAGGCTTCTAAGATGGGATTCGTAGCCAAGATTTGGCGCTCGATCTCACTAGAGTCATCCAGAGACAACTTAGTCTTTGATTTGCTTGTGGAGTTGGGTGGGTTAACTGATGCCAGATATCGCATGATGAATTTTGCCTGAGTATTCGATCAGATGGCACGCAAAATGCTGCAAACTAATGGTCCTTACTGATTCAGTTTTTCCAGCACCACTATATTTACGTTTAGTTATGCAAAAGGATCGACAAAGGCTGACATACCTTTCTCCAGAGACGATGATCGTTTGGCCCATGCCGTCTCTACTCATCGCCGTATACGCGTCCTCCGCGATTGCAAACAAATGCGGTTCCAGTTCGCCTCTTCGCCGACCACTATAAGCCTGAATAATCTCAGGGCCATAAAGTGTAACACGATGAAAAGGGTTGACTGCAATCAACACGATGCCACTATAGGTATAGATGCTATGTTGCGAGTATCGATTTCGGATTGTGTGAAGGACTAGCGTGCACAGTATTTAAGTGTCACGCACGGCGTCCGACGCGAAAACGGCTCACCTGATGGTTCATTGAGATGAGATAGAGTGGCCAAATCATCTGCGGTTTCTAGTAAAGGCGGGTTGCGCAATGGTGGTAATCCCTCTTTGCCATCTTTGATGTCTTTCCCTGTGGTATTGATGGTAATTTCCTGTGATGCTGTGGTTCAGAAAAGCTCTGTCCGCGCTCATCCATCGCCCAACTTACCTTCCCGCGTTCGTCAACAAAGACGAGTTTGATACTGTCGTCCGGTCCCTTAGCGACCTGGGTAACCTCTGCGGATAGCCAGGCCTGTTCTTTATCCTCGAACCAGACCCTCGTACCCTTGCTGTATATGTTTTCGGCCATCCGAATGCTGGTATAACGAGGTCCAAGACTCCAAGTCTGTATTCGGTTTTCCTAGCAACTCATTTTGTGTGACTGTTTTGTGACTACTTCGACCGATTTGTCACGACCCAAACTTGGTCGTGGTCTCGGAAACATGCTTCCCCTACTACTGTAGTAGTAATACTACGGTCTAACTATGACTGATAAGTGACAGGTAAATCGAGAGCCAACAACCCGAAGCGCACCAGAGAGGCGCATTATTTGTGCCTGCACGCTTTCGAAGTCTCCGTTTCACGACTTCATCATGCTTTTTGCATGTTGCGTTTCTTACCAGTTTGTAACTAGACGCGCCATCGCTCGTGTCCTATCGACCTTATTTTGCTGTATTATCATCGTCATCCGACCATTTTCGATTCTGGGAGGGCCGTCGGCTTTTCTAGTGCTCACGCTCAAGGAACTTGTGTTCTCGGTTCAGGAAGATTTGGCTCAACAACTGGAAGCCACCGTTCTCAACATTATGGGTACCCTCATCGGCGTGGGCGTCTCCACTCTTGCAAAATATGTTGCATCTATCTCCGCAGATCAGTCACCAAACGCACGGCTAATCCCTGCGCTATTCCTCGTGGCTATCAGTTTCTTTGGTCGGTACATACTTCACTCTGTATATGTGTCAACTAATCCACCCCCGCTAGCTGGCTGGACAAAAAGTCGCTTGCCGCGGCTCCAGTTGTCAACTCGTATATCATGTTTTGTATCGATATGGATTCTCACCGACGACATCGGCCCAGGAAATGCAAGTAGCACAAACATGTTGTTTTGCCACATTCTGACAGTGTCACAGAAAGTCCTGGCCGATGCAGGCAATTTCTTATGGATCGCCTTGTCAGCTGCTGTAATATGTCTTCTTTCAAGCATGATGGTATTACGCTGGTCATCTACCCAATTCGCTCAAGAAGCTGCTGCAGCATTTTCCGATTTACACCGATGTTTATCTTTGAGCCTGGATGGCGCCTTTTCAGGTACACTCACAATGTCGTCCGCGCACAAGAATTTGCATGAGAAACTCTTGAAGGAGTCTATATCATTAAATGCGACTTATTCTCAAGCCGCATTTGAGCTTCGTGTTGGTCGAGTCAGCGGTAAGAAATATTAATGCAGTGGGTACAGCCAAGACTGACGTCGAGCAGTAAAATCTATCAAGCCACTGATAGGTATAGTCGAAAACATCCGGCGCGAGCTCTCTTGGGGCATGACCTTTCCTCGGTCTGCCGTCGTTGGGTCACGCCTAGAGCAGAGTACCATCCGAGCCTTCCAAAGCCCAGCCATAGATCTAGCAAACGCAATGCTGGACTCGATGAAAGCCTCTGAAAATGTTATTTTAGAAACCTTTCAGAATCCAAGCCTGACACGTCGCTCTCTGAGTAATGAGAAAGACGCCATTACAGCTGCCCAAGGTGAATTGCTTCGCGCGCGAAGGAAAACACGGTACGAGCTGCGCAAGATATCTGACGGGCTCGATATGGAGCAGCGCAAGTTAAATGGGGAAATCGATTTCCCTTCCGAATTTATGAATCTATGTTTGTTCATGATATCACTGCTACAGGTGGGCCGTTTTTGGACGTATGCAGCCTCGGCTGACCATTCCCCAGATGGCCTATGAAATTCATCACGCGCTACAGATATCGCATAATACCGCTTGCCTGCACGAGACGTGTCGTGTGCGACTATGGCATCCACGTTTTTCGTGGGCTTGGTTAGGCGTAGCGCCAAGTACATTCATTCTGGATGAAAGAAGTACAATCCTCGCAGAAGAGTTTTCGGACCAAGATACCAACCTCTCGCTGGAAGAAACACAGCACGGCCTTGTCGAACACCATGACGTATTCAATGTACTCAACAAAGACCTACCCCCGTCGACCCCCACAGCCGAGAAGGCTACGGGCGTAGATAATACACGCGCACGTCTCTTTGCTTTCCGTGATATACATCTTGTTATACCTCATATATGGAGAGTCCGCGCAGTGCTCCGGATTCGATTGGGTCTGTCTAAGGTTATTCGAGCCATTCAACATTCAAGCCATTTACGACATGCTTTGAAGAATGCAGCTGGAGTAGCGCTACTTAGTATCCCAGCATTTCTTCCAGCCGACTCGGCAGGTGAGAAGCGTTACCTACGATTGTGCACACAACTGAGGAGTGGATGCGACAGGTCGGAAGTGGTTCAAGAGTGTGCACGGACAGTGGATGATTATCAGCTTTGTTTGGGTCCTCGAGACGAACACTGGAGCTACATGGCGTGTTGGATATCTGCGTTTGGTGCGCGTAATATTATTGGTGTAAGCGTGTTGAGATTAATCCTGATACAGTCAGGAACTGCTATCGGTGCCATTTATGCATACGTGGTCAGTCCAAACTCATAGAGTCATCTAATCTTCACCCCATAGTTAACATCGCAGCCTTCTCAGACCTGGCTTCTCTGCCACACAAATCCTTATGGTCTCGTCGCGATGGTCACGGTAATCTACGGCATGTATCTCCATCTTGTCGATCTTCTGACTTGTCTCTATCACTCAGCTTGCAGATGTTCCCGTAAGCTGGCTGATTATAAATACGAATTTTGCATCACTCGGTGTCGTTGTGTACGTGTTCTGCAAACGATGACCTTCTGTAAGCTGACTTGTCGTCCAGGGATATCACTTTACCTCCGATTGTTTTCGCGTATATGGACCCGTCTGAGTCTACTTCGATTTCCAGTAGGTGCTTGTTCTGTGAGCCAGGAAAGTGTGTCTGACATTGCATAGAACTTGCTGTCTTGCGCGGTCTCATGATTGGAGCAGGGATCATTGTGGCTCTTGCTATGAATAGCCTTATATTTCCTCGCCATTGCCGAGTATATTGCAAGAATTCACCCTGTTAGTTGATTAATCTCAATCTTCTTCACCCAGGTGCTGTTCCTCAACGATACCAGCCGCACACTTGGTCTTCTGAGTCAATTATATATGACACTCTGCCGGTAAGTAGATTTTATTTATTTATTTATGAAAGCCCACATCTTCTCGTAGTGACATGTTTGATCACCCTCGCCTCTCATTCACGCCGCACGAAAAACGCAAGACTTTAAAGTTGGAAGTTCAGATTCGCAACGCCTTGCATCGCTTGGCCCATTTGATCACGACTATGAACGATGAATTGAGTCTTGTTCCGGTTTGTGTTAGAACATGCGGTGTCCTGAACACTGGTGAGCTAATCAAGGCAACCAGAAACCGATGGGGCGTTACGGACAGGTTGTCCAAAAGTTGCAGAAGATCCTCGACTTGATGACCGGATTAAGGAAGGTCAGAGAAAATATCCCTCGCAAGGAGACTGTCGTACCTGTATTCAAACAGCGGCGTGAACTGGTGAGGACAGGCGAACCTGCTTCAGGATATCTACCCATTTACGTTATGACAGATGTCCTGCATTTGTGTTTCACTGTTTGCATGCGAGCAAGTATTCCAAGCACGACGGCCTCTCCCGCAGTTCCTGCCTTCATCTAGAAAAGCTCTTGAGACACTGGAAATTTGCGTCGAAGAACGGATACGAAAAGCACGCGAGGCGGACGGTATACTCATGGGATTGTCTTTGGTATATGCCTTTGCGGAAAAGGAAGTTATGGAAGGCGTTGTAGATGCTCTAGAAGAGTTGCTCGACCTGAGCCGCCAATTATTTGGCACGTCGGCGTGGTTGACAACTCAGCAGCCGTGGTCGGAGATAAGTATGGACGAGGAGGGGGCTGATGAAAGCAGCGGGTGGTATTCTGCCTTGGGATGGGAAGGTTCGAGCGTTTAAAAGTTATATTACGTATCTGGGTTCGGACTCTGTAGCGAATAAAAACGCGTCTCGCGTCTCGCGTCCGAAGTTGAACTTGGCGTCGCCCATCATTCTTCCTTTGGCTCGCGTCCTTCATCGAAGACGACTCCAGCTTCCTCAGTGCAAGCAGCATCTGATCCTCTTCCGACCTCGAGTCACTTTCACGTACTCCAAAACCCGTGTCTTTCTGACGGCCTTCATCGCTCCAGGTCCCTGTTCGTTGCGTTACGTGCCCGTTTACCGCCAGTCTAGTCGTTGCTTCCAGCCAAAATGATACATTCTTTGACCCAGAGAATGAAATCTAACCCTAAGTGTCTATGGGTCGCTACGTGATCATTTCTTTGCTCGAGGCAGATTCTTGACGTGTTGGCTGCTGGTCCGAGCGACGATCACCACAACTTGGCATGCCACGTCATCCAAAAGTACGCGTGAATATTGATGCCTGGACCCTTTGGCAGTGCGCGCGTGGGTGTTCCTGTCTTCTGTCCCACCGGCGATTTCGTCTGCTATGACGTGTCCAGCGGCGCCCTGTTATTTCTCCGGAAAGTGTTCCACGACCCCGGCTTATGGCCAAGTCTTTCTCAGAGCTATCCACTCAGATCTCCGTCAGTATTGCCTCGGGACCCCGATCTTTCGCTGCGATGACTGGTTGAACAACACACGCGGAAAGCCTCGTTTATGTGATTGACTGCCTTCGCTCGGTGGTTGATCTTCTAGGCATGCGCTTTGCTTTGTGATTAGCATCGTTGGCATTGAGAGGGAAGGTGACACCGGAACGACACGAGGTTCATTGCTCTTGGATGGCTTGGTTGCGGGGCAGGCACTAGAGAAACATCGCGGGACTTTATAAGGTGCCCACCTGGATGCAGAGTAGATTCCGCACAGACATGGTGGGCTAAACGACGATACGACTACGCGCCGGCTGGGTCTCATACAGATCCTTCTGGATTCTCAATTGCCCATTGTTGCTCCTGCTATTTGATTCCTGCGTCTACATGCACTACTGCTGGGTGCTATGCGCATTGACCGACAAGCCTCACATATATTCTGCTGCTCTTCTGAGTTCCAAACGAGCTTCTCGATCAAGACACTGGCGGCCCGAGTCTTGGACTCTTTTCCCTGAGCAGTGATCTTCTGTTCTAGCTGACAAGTTGGGCAGAAGGTCTTTTATGCTCAAATCCCGGTAATGTTTCTGCATAATACCCGCTTACCGTGGGCGACTTAAATCTTCTTGCTATTGCTCACAAGCGATGTGCAATGGAGGCAGAGTCTGTGTCCTAAAGCGTCGGCGAACGCAGCGAAATTGGCATGGCTTCGCGATGATATGGCAGCGGTTTACAACGAGGAGCGGTGTACCTTCGTTCTCCAAGGATCCGCACGAGAAAGCATGGCTCACCTAGGAAAGCGCTTTTGGAAGAGGTGCTGCAGTGCCATTGCATTGGGATCTAGGAGTTTGAGAGAGGGACAAGCATGCTGTCTCTGGGACCGTGTGTTCTATACGGGCTGTTATGCGATATGTTGGTTTGGCCTCCTGGACATCCGCATACCCTGGCCGCCGACCCTTACAAGCTGGCAAGGAACCTGTGCTTGCAATGCCTTTGCCGCAGATATCTCCCCTAAGGCGCCGAGGTTGTCAATGTTAAGTCTACCCGCCCCCAACTTCTGCCCTTCCACCACAGGAAGGAAGACTATTCTAAGTCACTCCGCGTTAGTAACTCGGTTTCATCTCTGTGCTCTGCTTTTTGATTTCCGATCCGCGGCTCAATGGGGAATTGGAAGAGTTGTCTGCGCTGCCGAACCTCTGGGGAATATCTCTGCGGTCTTTCATCTTTTCTCGTGGTTTGACGGCTTCTTTTGCAAAGACACGTTCTTGTGGATTCGTACCTAGTCTGTCACCCGCTCTTCTTCAGCGTTGGCCTGTTCAAGGCTTTCCCGTTTTCGATGCTGCGAAATGCATTTAATGACCTACCGGGATTTTCTCTTGCTATCACAGACCATTGCTATTCTTGTTGCAAATAGCCGAGGCACTTCACGCGCTCGTTTTGTATTCGTCCCATTATTCATCCTAACTTGCCGCTTCCACGGGAGTTGCAAGAGAGATTCGCTCTCGAGTATGGATATAATGCATGTTCTCCCCCGAGGGGGAACCTGGAACGTAATCAGCGAGTGTTTGTGACGGCTTCGCTGTGTGCGACACTTGCTATGGCTTGGAAAATTGTAGATGGAAGAGCTGCTCGATGGCGAGAATGTTTTTGGCTTGCATAGAACGGATCATGCTTCAGCAATGTGCACATACAGGAAGTCGGATGACTGTGCGAGGGGCGGCGTCCCAGGACGAAGAGCAACGCCCAGTTGAATGCGAAGATACCTACAAGATGGCGATCGTAGCAGCTCCTCACGTTCAGATGACAATCACTTCGCCCTGATGTTGATTCCGCCGCTTTACAAGCAAGGATAGGAAGAATGACGAATGCGCGAAGCCGGAGAGGACGGATGTTTTCTCGTTGTAATGACCTGGAGATGACCTATGGAGCAGAGGCCGAGCCAACACATGCGAGCTGATATTATAGCGGGGGAGTCCTACGGGCCTTCGAGAGTGGTGTGGGACTTGAAGGGCAAAGGGCTCTAGAGAACCAAGGTGGGGGGTGGTGGACGTTGGAATCGGTGATGCCTGTGATGTGGTGAGATGTGGGTCAGGTCCGTGGTTCCACAGGACTAGCGGACAGTGCTGGCGAGGACGCTTGAATGTCCGATGACCCGTGCAAAGTTTCCAATAATTTTTTATAACCCTTCACACCTTCGTGGCGTGTTTCTTGTTCTTGTGTGCTATACTTTGGTAAACTTGTAACGGAAAGGACGAAAGGATTCATGAGTGGTACCTCGATTGAAAGGTTCGTCTTTTGTCTTTATTTATTAAGTCATATGTTGATTCACGCTACCGTCTCGGATGGTCTAACATCGCAGACGACCTTAGTGCAGTTCTATCGAGCTCTCTACATTCATTTCCACAGGTATCTAACCTCACATTTTCGTTATTTCTTAGGCAATACACGCTTCTATGCCTCGGGCTCGACATCCGCACATCCTTAACTTACATCTACCTAGCTCGCCACAAGCGCCCGTCGTTCTCATCTCGCGCCTTAGTCGCATTGTCATGCAGATATTTCCCCTATGCCCCAGCCCATCGACATTGCACGCACATATCTCCTCGTAGAATGCACCTCCACATACATGACGGACGCCAACAGTTGACCTTGCCAGTGCTTATTCCATGGTTACATAGCCTCCTTTCGCTCTACCCTTGTGTACCGATCCAGATCCTTAGGACCTTGAAGTTGGACACGGTAAGTTTCCTTTTCACATATCAGTTTTACTATCTGACGGACACGTTTGACAGATGCGGAATGAGCTAGACCTCGATAGTGTTATGATTTCTCCTGGGCTCTTTAGGAAGGCATCGATCAATATCGTTTCCGATCCATCGTTGGCCTCGACAATTAAGTCAGTTTGGAAAATTCTGCTTTCCAAGTACGACGCGGACATCATTCCAGTCGATGTTCTCATTTCTGATGTACGTGTAAAAACAAACGAGGATAACCTTTTCAATGCTTTATGAAACGGGGTTTCTACGCTGTAGCCGTCGGTCATGTCAGCGCAGAAGGCGTGCAAGGCTACGAGCTTGAGGACCACCATTGAAGGCTCGGTTCACGGTAAGCCATTGTTGCACTCCAAGACACCTAAAAACCCTTGCTTGTAAGTACGCACTAGGTCAGCTCTACAACCTCTCGCCGACTCTTGTGCTTCCATCTCCGATACTTAGTTGCATTAATTATGGATAATCCCGTTCTCAATGTCGGGGTCAGAATACAAACGGTGTCAATTTCCATCCGATCTTGGAATCACCTGGATAGTCTTTCTCGTTGGCCCACAAAGACACCGAAATAAACTCTCAAATCATCTTTTTAGACAGAATCCAGCACTGAACTAAGACTGTCGTGGAGAAGAAGTGTTGCAACAGGACGTATTCACTGTTTGATGGAAGACTAGGATAGATCTGCACAAGGGATGAAATGTCAATAGCAACTTAGCATGCGAATAAAGTCGCAAAATGTCTGGACTGAGCCTCGCTGGGACTCTTCAACCAATTGCCGTGCAAATACCAATCGTATAATCATGAAGAGATTTGTAAAATAAAAAAACAAAGGTAATGCAGCCGACAGACAATCCGCAGCCCTCAAACCGAGTTGCCCGTCGTAGTTCTTTTGACGGGTGAAGGCGGAGTGATCATGACTTGCATCATCTGCACGCCCCTCTTTGAGTCCGAATGCAATGGTACCATGGCAGGGCAAGACGGTGAGACGACCAGAAGTGACATGCGAGCCTGAGAAGGAGTTGGAGTGTATTTTGGATTAGGATCGTATTGGTAGAATGGCTGGGACCGGGAGTCGCGAGAGGAGGAGGGCGTAGGGCTGTATCGGATGAGTGGCAAGCGGTTTTTGAGGTAGGCAAGCGTTGCAATGGCCAGGAATGCGAGGATGAAGATAGTAGTGGAGATGACAGCGATTATGGTGGCTGTCATGGCATGCCAGTCAGTATTATGTAGCTTGAGTTAGAGCTCAATAATAGCAGCTTACTTGGAGTAAAAGAGGCCATGTTGACCGAGAGTAAGGGAAATATGCTAGACCCAGTGTAAGGACTGGAGGCTGGCAAAGAACATAGTAATTGCAGAACAAGCCTGAGGTCGACAATTGTGGAAGAGCACTGCATCAACTCAGGTCGCGACCACCAAACGGCCGTCGACTGGCCATGGACAGCATCTTCGGTAGGAAGAGGCTGGCCCACAAGTCCAGGCAGCCCTCTTTAACAGGTTTCGACCTTAACGAACGTTCTATACCTTACGATAAACTAGGGCCTGCTCCTCGCTCACCCGTCCCAGTGGGAACAGTTTCACAAGGTCTACGCAGTGGACCAACAACATCCGTCATCTCAGCCCCCATTACAAACCCAACCCTGACCTCCAATGGCACTGAGTTCAACATTTACCAGAAGAATAAAGCAGACCCACAACGCGCTTTTGCTCTTGCGAACGAAGCTAACAATGCAGTACGGCCAGGCTCACCTACTGCGTCTGTGAGCACCGCAGACTCGTCCACCCTCTACAATGACTCCTCTTTTTCTACTATCACGGGCACAGCCAAAACACCAAATAAATTGCGTCGAAGCGAAGGGTCGTCCTCGTCTGGCAGACGGAGTCCTAGTATGACTGACTTTGGTCAATTCCCATACTCCGGATCGTCTACTGGCTATCCATTAAATTCGCCAGCCTCAGCCGGTATGCGTCCTCTATCGTCCGCAAATACGACCCCTCGTACAGAAGGCAGTAACCGCGGCTCGCGATACCCGCCCTCCCTCACTTCCGCAGACAGTCAATCCCACTTCTCTCACCTTTCACAACACTTCTACCATCGGCACGGCAGCCAAGATGACTTCAATTTTCCTCGGCCAGATAAAGACGAGGACATTGAAGCATTGTTCGAGAACGTTAAGCGGACTCGTGACTTGGGGGACATGCCTCATCTGTCTATGGAGCAGAAGTGGCATATGGTTTACAATGATGAACATATCCGGTGGAAGGAAGAAAAGTCAAGGGAGGATCAGACAAAGAGACAGACTGAGACAGGCCAGCCTGCTGCGATCGTCGAGGGCACTCCAGAGTGGTACATAAAAAAGTTCCTTGACAAGACGGTCACTTCAAAGCTGGCAGGCAGTTTGTTGGTGTCATTACGGAGCAAGGAATTGAGGTGTGCCTTTTGGTCATGGCTGTCATTTGGTGTCACTAAGGTCGGGCGTGTACAGTTGGTTTCGACATTTCGTTTCTATACAAGGGACGTCTGTGCTGGCACAGACGCTTACGCACATTAGTCGGAAAGGCAACTCAAGGTATATATATGCGAGACGATTTTGAGGAGGTAAAAATTTATGTTATAATACAGGCGAGAAAACGACATCAACCTAGAGTACGAAGTCGTTAAATGTCTCCGACAGATCCTCAACACTCCGGTCAGTATCACTTTATATGAATTTTCACTCAACTTGACACATTCCCCCAATAGTCGGCAACAAAAGAAGCACTGACACATAACCAAATTGTGGCACAAGTTGCTTCATCCCTCAACACTCCGCACTTACCCACACGTAAAATCCTCCTCGACCTCCTGCTCTTCCTCGTATACTGGAATGAAGGAGAGGCCCATTCCCTCGTCGTTGGCGCTCTGGAAGCCCTCAGCGTGTCGAATAACGAGCCGGGCGGATGTTTTAACTATTGGTTCAAGTCGATGGATATTGCCTTGTCCGGAAGAGGGAAGATGGGGAGTTTGGTTGGGGCTAGTGAGGAAGTCAGGAGGGGGGGGCTCGATAGTTCTTTGAATGATTATGCGGTACGTTTGCGCACAAAAAACTTGGTAGCAGAGTGACGGCTTACAATATCAATAACCTTAGCTAACCAATCTGCTCTTGGTTAATGGGATACTAAACAATATGGATGACCTAGATCTCCGACTCCACCACCGTTCACAGATGGAAGGGGCTGGTTTACAGCGACTAATGACAATATGCCGAAATTTTCAAGTCCCCTCCATCGACAAGCAACTCAAGATTTTGCAGACCATGCTAGACGAAGATGAGAAGAAACTT
The DNA here is from genome assembly GCA_000827315.1 of Piloderma croceum F 1598. Lineage (NCBI taxonomy): Eukaryota > Fungi > Basidiomycota > Agaricomycetes > Atheliales > Atheliaceae > Piloderma > Piloderma croceum. The sequence continues at coordinate 439,086 of KN833002.1, read as the reverse complement.
TCAGAGCGGCTAGATCAGGAGATTCTACGGGACATGACGAATCCGGAGCAGGTGTATCAAGCGATTCGCTCCAAGACAGATGATTCCCGCGCACGAGACTACTTCCTGTCAATGTTGCAGCACCTTTTGCTCATCCGAGAAGAAGGTCCTGCGATGGTTCATTATTACCAGCTTATTGACTCGATGGTGACGGATATTGTACTGGACAAGAAGCTTGCCGGGGCAGAACTACGCCTTGGACGTTCAGTTGACCGTATTATTGCTCAATTCAACGAGGCAGATCGATACCAAGCTGCCGAGGAGGAGACTACCGAGGCTAAAGCACAGCTCTTACGAATCAAGCTCGAGAAAGAGGTGCTGGAGGAGGAAATATCGGGGGGAGTCGACGGTCTGGTTGGAAGGCTCAAGGAAAAAATCGCGCATCTCGAGCAGAAGCTTGGCGTTTCACGTGAGAATACGTCGAAACTTCAGGGTCAGCTTGAGACGCAAAGGGCTGGGTACGAGGAACAGATCTCGCAGCTTGAGGCGCAGATCATGGAGCTGTTCCAAATGCTCAAGCAGATGGGAAAAGGAGTTGACAAGATCATTGACTCTGGGTCAGGTGGTATGGACCGAAAGACTCTGATAGAGACCCTGGATAGACATCTTCAGCGTAGTAAGACCATCAGCATACTTGAAGGCCGGGATAAACGAAAGAAGAAGGGCGCTGAAGGGGACCAGTCAGAAGGCGAGGACGAGGGGAATGATCTGACACCCGGACAGTCAAGTCTGAAGCGTCGGAAAGACCAATCAGTAAAGAAACGCGGTAAGTCTGGGAGGACGTCTGAAGCGCCCGGCAATCGCGCATCGCAGTTTATGGATGCAGATGATGCAGATGCACAAGAGCAAATCCAGCAACAGCTGGCAGCAGGAGTAAAGATTGTAAGTCCTATGAACTAATTGTGAGCGAGATTTGACAGTTTTTGCAGATGTCTCCTCGGGATGGCCCGTTTGCCGGTTCACGAAGTGTCCGAGGTTCGCCACGCCGGACGGATCGACCTATCCTGGAGAGTCCGTCTATGCGAAAATCGATCAAGCCAAGCAATCTTTCGGCACCTCGGTTAGAAGATGTTACTGAACGTAGCGATTACAGCATGGATGATCAAGATGCCGAGACTGAGGAAACCCTTGTTAGCTCTGGCACTTTTGGCGATAAGGCGCCAGCTGCAGGAACATTTGCTGACCAACTCGGCAAGCATCTTGCAGCTAGAGGTCGCCCACCCACCCCCCCTAGTCCTTCACATTCTCCTCCATTACCAACTCTCCCCGAGGAATCCCAAGGTGCTCCGCCGCCACCTCCACCGCCACCTCCACCGCCTCCGCCTCCGCCCCCCCCTCCACCTCCACCAGGTAGCAGGTTTGGAGCAGCCCCGCCTCCCCCTCCACCACCGCCGCCGCCACCGCCTGGCGGTAAGACATATTTCCGCAGCGCACCCACTCCTCCTCCCCCCCCACCTCCTCCTTCCACGAATGGCTATGCGTCGACGCCAAGTTCAGCTCCCGGTTCCGCTCGTGCATCGATGCTTCTTGGAGCGAATCTGAACGTCCTCCTTTCTGCACGTAAAGGTCTACCAATCACTCCGAGTACAAAGATGAAACAACTACAATGGGATAAATTACCTCAGCAACAGGTCTCGAAAACGCTCTGGAACGAGGAGGAACAATCAAAGGAAGACGAAATGATAAAGGTCCTGCAGTCCGATGGCGTGTGGATAGAGATGGAAGAGGGTTTTAAAGCACATCAGCTCGTTGTGAATCTTATGGGTATGGATTCTACATGGTTTTCTGCTTTGAGACTAATCTAGTCGACAGCTCGACAAAAGCGTGCGGAGCTCAAAAGCGTTCTCGATCCACAAACCAAGAAACGGGTCGGTATGTATTACATCATGGTTTCAACCTTCCAGCTCTTGGTTAAATAATCAACTCTAGAAATTCTCATCCAGCGCGTCAAGAAGCTCGAACCAGAAGAGATCGCGAGAAGAATACAACAGTTTGATCAAGATCTTTGTACCCAAGTCTTCTTGAGCGAGCTCAAGCCTGTGTTACCCACTCCCGAGCAGGTTAGTATCCTGGCCTTTCGAGTGAAAATGTGTTATGACTTATCCCAACTCTAGGTCGGAAAACTGAATGTCTATCGAAATGCGGATCCCGAGGAGCTTGCAGGGCTGCACCCGTCAGATCGTCTTATGGTGCAGCTGATTCAAATTGATCGCCTTGGGCCACGTATCGAAGGTATGCTTTACAAATGTGCATTTGAAGAATCATGGTCGCTGCTGGACGATGTAAGTCGTCATTCTGTTTTGACGTGCTTTAATTTACGATGACATACAGGGTGCAAGGAAGTTATCCGATGCTGGTCAATCTCTCCTGCAAGCTAAGCATTTCAAGGAGCTCCTCAGTGTGAGCACCCTGCAATATCCTTGAAGTAGTAATTAATCTAACATCATTTTAGCTCATTCTCTTGATAGGAAATTACATGAATGGCACTGGTGTAAAAGGTGGCGCATTCGGGTTCAGAGTCAGTAGTATCAATAAGGTGCGCGAGACATCCGAGTGAGATGACATCTAATTAACCTTGCTTTACTTCCGTCAGCTTGTAGACACCAAGTCTGTTAACAACACCACGTTGTTGCATTTCCTGGAACGTACGGTTGCCAAGCACTTCCCGAATATGGAAGACTTTTTGGAGGAACTCGGCAAACCCGCTGAGGCACACCGAGGTAGAACTTCTGTCTTCCAGTTTTTGACCCCTGCTTATCCAGCGTCATAGTAAACCTCCAAGATATACACAAAGACGTCGGAGATCTACGGACTGGCTTGAAGCGAATCCGACAAGAACTCGCAGATCACTTCACCGACATGGACCAGGCCGACAAGTATGGGAGACAGATGTGGACTTTTGTCGGGAAAGCTAACTCCCAGCTGGAAGACCTGACGGACGATGTCAATCTCGCTGATTCTACTTTTACCGAAGTGACCAAATATTTCGGTGAAGAGGACAAGAACATGTCGTCATCCGAATTCTATGGGATTTTCAAAACCTTTGTCACTTCCTACAAGGTCAGTGAGCGCTAGGTGACAATGAGGATTTATTCTGATCGCACTGTAATGACCAGAAATGCAAGGCCGATAATCAGACTGCTGCGGAAGAGCAACTGTCGATGCAGAAGCGGAAACAGGCTATGGAAGAGTCCAAAATCACTCGGCAAAAGGCCCAAGAGGCTTCTGTTGATGAGGTACCTGGTCAAGAGGACGAAGACCGTGCTGCTCTCGATACACTACTTGAGAAACTTCGCAATGGCGACACAGTGGGCCGTCGAGCAGGGCGTGCTCGGCGTGGCGCAGAGAACCGACCTGCGGTTCTTTCGAGCTTGAATACCGATGATGGAACTCTTGCACCTGATGTCAATGACACGGCGGACATCGCTCGAGATATGTTGGCGCGCCTACAGTCTGATGGTTTCCAAACTTTCACTTCAACATCATCGTCTTCCGCAGGGCCAAAAAGACAGACGAGGAGACGAAGGAATGGAACCGGCCTGTCAATAAGTGGTATCAGTGAGCTGGACCTTGGATCGCCAGATACGGCGAGCGAGAGTCTCCCTGAAATACCATTCGACCACGGATCACATACAACAGATTCAGATTCAGATTCAGAGACATGACATATACTCATACATTTTGACAATCCCATGTGTATCATTACTGCATTTTGCTTTCATAGTCACTTCATTAACCTGTTTATCGGATCCCTAATTTACAATCTATTGATTCGTTTATGTGCGTGTCACGTTATGTATAATAGGTCCAAGTTTGAAACTTATGCGCGTATATTTTACCAAAACCCTAAACGCTGCCCAAACGCCTCTCCTTTCGCCATCACATTCTTTCTTAGCATAAAGTAGTCATAGTCATGATCCCTCTCTCTGTCTTTGTATCCTTGGCTCTCATTCCTTTCACCTTGGCCCAGTCTCCGAGCGACGTTGCACTCGGCATTGCTGCCATTGAAGCCCACTTCAGCAACGCCGAGATCGTCCCCTCTCTGCTCGCCTCCTTTACCCCTTCCGCTCTCTTGAACGTCGCCTTTGGGGCTGCTGTTCCCCCCGGTACCCCTCTGACTCAAGACCGTCAGTCGTGCCAATCGTTTCCGATGATTTATATTGAATCTGGTCTCTTTAGAGGTCAAAGCTGCCCCCAGTCTTTCCCTCACGCCCGCGAGCTCATCTGTTACATTTACCGGAAATTTTACTTTGGCAATGGTTGATGCGGGTCCTGTATAGTCATTTAATTGCCACATCTCCTCATAGCTGATCACCATGTTCAAGGTCGGTACCAACGAATCTCAAGGTCAGACCAGGCACATGTTGATTAATGATGTAACTGTAGCCGGTAAGCAACTTCATAGATTGATGGTTCTTAACTGACCTTTATTTGACATCAAGGCACCAACATATCCACAACCAGTGGTGTCCCCATCACTGCGTATGCCGGTCCTGCTCCTCCAGCTGGGACTGGTCCCCACCGGTATGCTACTTAACACCTCTTACGCTCGCTTTATGGTCTCATTTTCCCGGACAGATATGTAATCTTGCTCTACACTCAGCCCGGCACCTTCAGCCCTCCTGCGAACTTATCCCAAGCTGGCGCAGGTGTCTCGGTGTTCAACTTCCCTGAATATGTCCAAGTGTGTTCCTAGTTTTGGTCATCCTGGAATTTTGCTGATCCCAGTCTGTTTAAGACTAGCAACTTGGGCTCTCTCGTGGCTGTGCGTCCAACAACGCAGATCATTTCCTTGACTGAACATGTTTTTTTTCTTAGGGGAACTATTTCACCGTTGAGGAAGGCACCGCCTCTTCTAGCATCTCGCCCACTTCTGCCGTCGTGTCCTCGACCCTCTCACCGGCAACATCCAGCACTACCTCTGCAAGTTCTACTGAAGTTACCACGAAATCCAGTAATGCGTCGATGACGAAGGCTTCCGTCATTCTAGTTCTGGTGGCTCCTCTTTTGGCCTTCTTTTTCTAAGTGGATCGTGTCCCCTCGAAATGCAACATTCTTTTTGACTCTACCTATAAGAACTTCCGGACATTTTGTTATAATCGATTAAAAATATTCGTTCCTGGAGTAGTGTGTTGGGGAATACAACGAAAATAAAGACAAAAAAAAAACACTGTCAAAAATCCACGCAGCAGCTTAGCTCCCATATCTTTCCCGAGCCTGGTAAGTGATAGTTCAGTATATGTCAGACAGGTGTCGGTTTCCTGGTGTGCCAATCGTACTCACCGCGTCCTGCGCCATATTCACGTATCCGCTGTACCCTTCCGCGTATTTTCCGATCTCCTTGCCTTTGCTAGCTCCCAAACCGACCCCTTGTGCGTAAACCGCTGTTTGACTGCAGAGGATCAACATTTAAGTAGACAGCCACTGAAACAACGACGTACATAGGATCAACCCGGCCTTCGCCCGTGCTTCCCAGGCCAGTACCTTCCTTCCAACCCATCATTTTGAGCAGTTTATTGCCTACATTGTTCTGATCCTGACCGGGAGTAACGGGCGGTGGCGGCGGAGAGGGCGGCGGCGGCGGACCCTCGGTCATCTTCTTCTTGCCTGGTTTGCTACCATTGTCCGGTATTGGCACGTCGGGCTGATTGTGCATTATCCGTCGTTCCGAAGCTCGATCGCGATACTTCGGTTGGTCAGTTTCTTTCGAGTCGCCTGCATGTCGAGCGGCATCCGCCTTCTGGCGAGCAACATCCCGTAAATTGGCATCCTTAAAGTTTTTCTGGTGTCCAGAATGAAAGGAAGAGGGATGGGGAGGGGGCAAAAAAAAAGAAAAACTATGGGTTAGACCAGCCTGGAAGAGATAAATGGCAATAATATTGAAGAAAGCGAGCCTTGTGCAAATCAGATTCCTTATTATGTCGCTCCAATTGATCCTGAGACTTGAATTTCCGCGCGCAGAGCAAACAAGCCATAGCATTCATGTCGGCGAATTCAAGATCCTTCTCCTGAGGCAACAGGGTTCCGGAAGTTTCGGGTTCCACTGCTATAATGGGCGCCATCGATGCCGAAGTTGTACTTGCAATTCGAGGAGCCTAGAGTTGGTGTATGGAGCATATAAGAATCAACCCACGGCTCGATGGCCAAAATGGAAGACAAGAAGAAAAAATCACCAGAACCGGAGCTGTATCCGCGTGATGGGTTAATTCTTCTTGGACTTGATTCCATTTGTTAATGTTATTGACCGTCTGCACGTAGATCCAGGTTAACATTACAATCACGTTGCTTCGGTAGCAGTAGGAACGGTCGTCAAAATGTACCTTCTTGCTCGCAATCAACGGTGGAACCTTTTTAGCAGCAGTAACTGCGTCGATTATGATCAACACTAGCAGAACCGCCATTTCACGAGCAACTATACCTTTATTTTCTTCTATATTCGAGAACTTTTCATCAGCTCCGTCCGAGCCATTCTGGTCAGCTTCCTCTGCAAATAAGAACCCCAAAGCCATAGGAGCTCCTGCTTTAGGAGGTATGGAACCTGCAAGTGGAGCTTGAGTGGTGACGAATGATAAGAAATGAATCAAACAAACCGGATGAATTCGCTAGTGGTTTCGCCGCCACGGGTCCTTTGCTGAAGCTTAGTGTCACTGGTTTGTCGGATACAGGAAGTGTAGACGCCGCAGGCGGTGCAGATAACCCCGTATCGCCTGCTTGCGTGATTTAATTGGGTCTGAAAAAGGTATGGAAAACCACTGGCCTTTGGGCTTCTTCTTCTCCTTCTTCTCCTTTGTAGGCACAACCTGCTGAGGTTGAACGGGCTCCGCAACTTTGAATTCGAGCACGGCGACGGTGGAAGTTTCGTCCCAATATCTGACCCAGGTACCCTCCACCCCTCCCAAGGCCAAAGATGAAGCAATAGCGGCTTCATCCCGAAGCATGTAATCGGAAACAGGTTGGAATGAATAAGGATGTGCGAACGACCCAGCTACTGGGCGGTCAGAAATGCGGAAACCCGAGGGATGGACCTGAGGTGACATAGTGGCCGCAAGAACAGTAGCAGCAGACTACGGGATGGTTGTTAGTATTACAAATGAAAAATAATAATGGCATAACACGTTACTTCAACGTCAACAAATTCCACAAATGCGAAGCCAAAACTGGCCGTGGTAATCTTGTCTTTGATTAGTATGATCCTCTTCATACCCTTAGCGCCCTCCTTTCCAGTTCCTGAGGAACCAATCATTGCCTGGTGAATGGCTTGAGGGCCAGATAAAGGGTCAAGACCTCGAAAAAGTAGAACGGGAACTTGAGCATTTCCGATATCGCGTGTGCCATCATTCATGTTCTGGCGGTTGCCGCGCCCTTTCTCGTGGGGACTAGCGCTTTGAGAATAATCAATCTTGATACGTCGGCCATTGTGAGGTGCACCAGTCTCCACTGCTTTGTTGAAAGCAGCTGTGGCAGATGCACCATGCGAAGCAGGAGGTGGTACTTGAATGAAAGGGAAGAGAGGATCCACAAATGAACGAGCGTGTTCGGAGCTTGTGAACTGGGCAAATCCGAAGCCCTTAGAGACACCTTTGAAAATCCAACGGTGGAGGAAACGTTAATGTATGCGCAGAAGCAAATACGAATGGGCAAGTGCCTGTTGATCTATCTCTGATAATGGTGACAGTTTCTATGCTGCAGCCGTTACTGGACAGATATGTTTGAAGCTGGACGAAGCCTATATTCAGTGATGGGTGCATTTACGGGAGGTAGTAGAAAGAAGTCGAACATCCGCCTCAGTGAAGTCTGGATCTAAACCAAGAAAAATGACATGGGGACTTGGTTCGCTGGGTACGAGACGTTTCTTGTTGAATCCTCGTTGCTGTGAGCGGTCATCGCTGGGGTGATCCTGAGAATGCTCGCCTTTGCCATAGCCGGCGTCGTCGTATTGTTGCGAGGCATCGTAGCCCTGTGGCAAGTTTAGATTCAAATATGCACCAGTGTGGATGTGACAAACCCCGTCGTTGTACTTTCTACGCTTTCCCTCACTGTAGTAGTCCTCGTCTCTGGGGCGAACATTCTCCCTGCCACCACCATCATTCCACGAGTTATCATCGTAATGGTCATAGTAAGTGCTATTCCAAGAGTCTTTGCCTCTGTCCCAGTCGCGGTTATAGGCCATGTTCGAAGTGACAGAAGCAGGTGCGGGGATCCGTAGTGGTGTCCACAGGACAAGAAACCGGAGTAAATAAAGTTCAACAAACCTGTTCTTGAATTCCATCATGGCGGGGCATGGTCAGTGTCTACCTGTGCGCTATCAGGCTATGTATTACTGATGCAGTAAGTGTTTAGGATATGTTAAGGTACTAGATTCCCGTAGGATTTATCTTACGAGTTGTTAACGACGTTCCTTCGAAACAGCAAGACCCAGCGATAGAAAATTGGAACAATATGGTGATTACAACCTTAGCAATTTCTCCAACATGTCCTTATGCTGTCACGTCCAGCGTGAAAATGCGTACCAGCGTTTCCGCTTTACATCTCGCACAACCCGAGTTGTTTTGATTAGTTGCATACTGATACCCGGAGCCCTCCTCTATTTCAGTAATGCAACGCATGTACGTCCGATCACCCCAAATATCACCAGCTCTATTGACGATTTTTCGGCTGAACAGATGAGGTGGGATTGGACTGGGAAACGGAAAGGGGAGTCCCTCAAGAGGGAGTCATGATGCTCCAATTTCCTCGGGCTTGTAATGACAAAGTCGAACAATTCAAAACTTTCCTTATACCGAATGACAACTGCCAGACAACTGCTAGTCCGATCTGATACCCCGTGCTCTGTAACCTGGCTAGTCACCCGTAATTGGACTACATAAGACTTGCATAACGAGAACTTTGAGGCAAGCATGAAACCATGGAACAACAGCTACATTCTTTTGCATAGCTCTATGGCGATTTTACAACCACCTCCAATGACTGTACTCAGAAGGGCATGCGCAGGTGCACGCTGGGAGAAATGCTCCACCGCCGTGTCGAGGTGCTCGAGTTCATCATCCCTCAGTTCACGAATAATATTTTTGAGAAGTGGGATGCTTGGATGCGATGACGGCAGTGCGTCCAGGTCCTTCAATTGACTTAAAGGACAGATCAGCGATAACTTATCGATTTAATCAATCAACATACTCGTCGTAATGCTCCCCTATAACAGTTTCGACCGCTTCTGTGCACGCCATTGCGGCCTCTTTGCCCATAATTCCAGTCATCGCACCTAAGCCGAAACCAGCCACTTTTGCGACGTCCGAAAGTATAGTGGGACGCACTCGGTGCTGTGCTTGTAGTCGATTCATAACTATCAGGTGTTTCTTCTCTTGGTTCCACATATCCTAGCATGAGTATCAATTAGAGCCAAACGGTGAAGCAAAGGGAGAACTAGCAGACCTGGATGATTGGTCCTGTAGTGCGGTCACGTCCAAGTACGGCCATTTGGCCTCTATAGATCCAGTTAGCCGCAATCTCTCCAGCTTGGTCAACACGGAGCGCAGCGTCAAGGATGCACTGTTGTTTTTGGGAGATATCGGCCGGTGTTGTTGCAACTGCAAGGTCATGCTGCCTGGAAGGGTCTGTGTAAACAGCAGACGCGCTTGACGCAGCTGTTACAAAGGACCTGGCAAATGGAGCAAGACATCTGAGAGCAAACGGATGCCTCATCGACGACTGTTTGGGATGAACATCAAACGTTGATAGAAAAGGCAAATCGGCTTTCTCGTCTTTCCACAACAACTTCCACTCACTGTTGCTATATATTCAACATGTCCTCTTCTATGTGCGTGTGTCTCCCCGATGCACTCAATCAAAGTGACTGAGCGTGCTATACCAGGTTTACCCCTTCTGCCGCGGTCGACTTGTCGAAAGAAAAGGACTGGCAAGCCAACCTTGGTACGTCTGTTTCACGCAATGATCGCAACCAATGAATTAATCAACCAATTAATCATAAAAATACCCACAGGAATGCTCGATTGGGACTCTACTAGTATTGTCTTCACGAAACGCACCTTGATCGAGTTCCTCAAGTGAGCGCCTTTGCCCCCGAGGTGCCTCCTTGCTCATGCTTTAACTGCCATAGATATACCGGAATCACGGTGGATCCTTCCTTTACGAACATCTCAAAACTTCCTCGTAAGCGACCATATTGCTCTTCATCAAACAGAGGTCAATAATTTTATGCACCTCTGCACTAAGGTTACGCGAAGTTTGGTAAACTGACCGCGTCCCCTGCGGCGTCGGGCGCGATTGCAGCTGAGGCTTCTGGTATGTCATGAAATAGTCGATTCGAGAATTGCATCTTCAATACATCCGTCGCAGCTGAAGGACTTGAGCCGTCTCACGGCACCCGTGACCAACCGGGCACTAGGCATACCGATATTTTTGCAGCCGACCCTGAAGACGACGCGTTGGCCCAGGCTCCACCCAAGCTTACCGAAGTGCGAGCCAAAGCAGTTATTTCAATGTGTCCAATTGATATCGTGCATGTAGGATGCCGCTAATTCCGCGCCCATGGCACCTGCAGCTAAGACAGAAGTTACTGATGAGCCTTATCGTCCGGAGTTCAAACCGACCAGGTACGTCATTGTATGCTCATATGGCTTTCAAACAATGCTAACGTCGATCGAAGACGAGTGAACGACAGACCTGGAGGAAAAGACACCGTCGCAAATCTATGGGACGACAATTATACCGAAGAGTTCAAACCGACACGCAGGTAAGTGGTGGCCCACTAACAAACGACGCATTGTTGAAGTTTCGTGCGATATTTAGAGTTAAGCACGGGCCTGGAGGCCGTGACCAAATAAATGGAGTGAGTCCCAATGCTATAGTGCCTTGTGGCGTTCTTTAATCTCATTCGATTTCCAGCTCTTTTAATTCTACCACCAGCCATATGGTGTAGCGATGCAGCTTGTCTTAGCTGCACGCAATTATATCCAATAAAAAAGTGACACGAGCGAGGTTCGAACTCGCGAGGATTTCTCCATCGGATAACTTGAAGCAAAGGATGCTTAAGACCGACGCCTTAACCACTCAGCCATCGTGCCCAACAATAGGTCTTTTTCTGTGCCTCTACGCCATTGAGATTGAGGGTATGAAGCCAGCAGTGACTGCCTGCCATTTTATTGATTATCATACCTCTCTGTTGCTTTCATGGTAAGATGTGGGTCAAAACTGCTGACTGATGCCAGTGTTGGCGAAGTCGGAGGGAACAAAACTCTCGCGGAGTTTGAACGTTCAATGTGCTGATTATAGTTATGCAGTCTCCCACGGAGAGCAGCTCTAAAGCACCCTTGATCCCCATTACCTCCGGGTCAGGGGACGATGGCATGCACAGTACCTTGATTCCCAGGTACAGCAACTTGAACTGGATCTTCAGACATAGTACCAGCACACTATACTGTCACTGGCGCTCTACATGAGTCTCGGCGATGTTATTGCGTTGGCTGGCAAAGGTGTGCCAGGATTAGATGCCGCGGTCAAGACTGGTGAGGCTTTTTCTGGATGCACAGCATTTCAAGGATATCTCGACCAACCATGGCTTGTATACAGTGGGAATTATCTACAATAGCGTTCGGGACGTCAAAGTCTACAGGGTGAGCATTGTCGGCGATTATGTCTTCAACAGCGAAAGATCTCACTAATAAACGCGACTCACAGCAACAATGCAACGATCTGGCTTCTCGGTGTAGGATGCTGCTCCTCGCAGTCAGTGAAAGTTCGGCTGATATGGAAGGTACCAGGGTGAGCATGGTGTACCGTCATCCTATAAACTACTTTGTGACGCAAGCCTGAAGGCAATGGAGTTCGCAGATGAAGTGGAGGCGTCAGTATTTCAATGAAACTTCTAAGTCCATAATCACCCTGACTTGTGCTTTAGCACTCTATCGCGTATACGGCGTCGAATAGAAGAGTGGGCGGCCTACAGCCGGGTCAGGAGCCTGCTCAACCTCAACGACATAAAGGACGGTATAGACAGCTTTTACCGGCAAATTGATGATTGTTTTGATAAATTTAATGTTCGTCCACCTCTGCGTCGTCACCGGATACACACTCTCAGTCGGACAGTAGATCAAAATAAATATGGAGCTAAGTAAAAACCATCGGGATCTCGCCGCCATACAAGAAATGGACAGGGCGGAGCTACGAGAGATGTTGCAGAACATAGCGATGTCAGTTGACGAACTCAAAGCAATTCAACGCATACGCTCGCCTGCAGCAGTAGAGATTGTGCAGAGCATTGAAGAGGTTCGTTTTTCCCAATTTCCAAGATACCAATTTGTCACAATTTCTTCTCAAGGAACTCGATGATCCTGGCCTGGAGACATCTGAAAAGCTAGATCTTCAACAAGGATTAAAGCAGATCAGGCAGCACGCAGCAGGACTCCCTCCTATGACTGACTGTAAGCCCTTTCCATGATAGGTCAATGAAATTCCAGCTCATGACGTATTTTTTAGTGACAGGCCAAGTCGAGAGAGTCAGTGACCATCCCGTGACCATTGGGACCTTCAATGATATTTACGTTGGTAAGCCCGGCATCAGGTAATTTTTTTAGATTTCGCTGACCATATGTTGTATGCAGGGAAATGGACAGATGACAGGAAGGTAGGCCAACTACCACTAGGTATAAAGCGATATCCATGTTTTTATAGGTTGCGCTCAGGCTCCCTCGATCCCTCCCGAACCATCCGGACTCACAACAGGTACTTCTCACGTCGAGTCAGACATCGCATAGCTGATTCACTTGCTGTTCCCAGCGCTTTGAAAAAGAAGTGGAGATTTGGCGACGTTTGCAGCATCCAAACATTTGCAGACTGTATGGCATTGCGTATTTTGGAAGTTATGCATACATGGTACGTTGTACGCTCCCCGACACAAACATTATACACAGCTGAAGTCACTAACACTCAGGTCAGTCACTGGATGGACCACGGAAACGCCATTTCCTATGTCCAGAATCATGCGGATGTCGACAGACTGCGTCTCCTTAGTGAAGTTGCTTCTGGTGTGTCCCAACATTCATGTATAAATTCATGTGTCCGACCTATTGTTAGGCATGGAATATCTGCATACCTCAAATATAGTGCACGGTGATCTCCGTGGAGTACGCAACTTAGATCATTTTGCACGGTTTGCTCACATATTTGTTTGCTAGGTAAATGTACTGATCTCCAAAAGAGGCAAAGCATGCTTGTCCGATTTCGGATTTTCCAAGGTTCTTGAACAGGTGTGTATTGGCCTACGATAGTAAAATTAGCGTGACGGAATCCTCATATGACAGACCGGTCATGGAATGAGCTCTACCTCTGGTTTGAGTAACGCTCGGTGGAGCGCCCCGGAGCTCATTGATCCTGCATTAATCGGCTTATCAAAAACATCCACTTCTAGGTGTACTGACGTCTGGAGTTTTGGGATGCTATGTCTTGAGCTGATGACCGGGCTGCAGCCATACAGTGATGTTGCCCTGGATGTCACGGTCGCGATTGCGCTTTCTAAGTTCCAACTTCCGCCACGACCTGGTCGTCCAGCAATCTCTCGAGGCCTCACAGATGACCTTTGGGCTCTGATGATGGAGTGTTGGAACAAACGTCCAGAATCTCGTCCATCAATGACTTCAATTAAAGCAGACATCAAAAGGCTGCGGGGGATTGTCGGATCGTCTCCAAATCCACGTACGGATAGTACACTCTCGGTTCTTGCTGTCTTCTGATATCATGTGCCCAGAAATAGATTTCCTGGCCAGTTCACCTGCTCATATCCAAGCCGAGCTGATTGCAGAGTCCTCCCCTAAACCAATTCTACCCAAAGGCAGCAGAAGTCGCCCGTCTACTGCCGGAAGCAGCTCGTCTGAATATACAGGTCGACGTTCTTCTGCTTTTGGCCTTTTTAACGCATTAAAGCGGCACTCCCGTTCTTCATCCTCGCAGCAACCATCCCCTCCAGACTCATTTCTAGATATCCCACATTCCCCCTCTTCAATCGGTCCAATATCACCCATTCTACCCGAGATTAAATCCATCGGTGGGGACAGCGATGAAAGTGCCTTCGGAGACTTTCATTCAGCTCAAATGGAAGTCTTGCCTGCCTTTTCACAAAGGCTGACAACCCATGACTACACCGTCTCACGTATTCGTGGTGGTTCCGTACAAGAGCGTGAGGCTTCCAGAGGGTCAAATCTACAAATTCCCACTCTTTCATCGTCACTCCCTCGAAATTCCGAGTTTCAGCAGTCAATGTCAGCTTTGGAAGACAAGCCGCCATCGGTGCTGAGCATGGACTCTTCTAGTCCTTCTACATTCTTGGGTACCGTAGAATCGTTAACGTCAAATGAACCGCCGCCGGTCTTACGGGCAAAAGATGGTTCCATCGAAGTGGCGACGTTGGAGGGTCTTATAGATCAACTGATCGCTGATTTCTCCTGTGAGCGAATTAGTTTTAAATTTTACCTTCCTCTCCACTGAACAAGCTCATTGTTTCAGACGTCACGAAAGCCGTAGAATATAGGGACGCCTTCTTTACAACGTATGTTGCTTTCACCACACCCGACGATGTATTCCAGTGCCTCGTTCGTCGATTTCACTATGCAGACGTGAGCCCCGGGCAGCAGCGTACTCTGTTGCGCATCAAGTAAGCGTTTTAGCAGTAAATCGAGTGTCTTCGACTGATGGTACGTGTAGCATCATTACGGTCATGAAATATTGGGTGACACACCCGCACCTTGATGCTGGGATTATCGTGTTGACTCAAATCAGAGAATTCGCTTTGTCTGTCGAGAGTTCGAAGAGGATGAAAGAATTGGCTAAGGAGCTATATTCGGCTGCCACAGAACGTGTATGGATCCAGGGCTTCTTTCAACTTTTGACACGGTCTCATCTTTGCTCACTGTAGCTCCAGTCCCCACCGAACTCTCCAATATTGTCGCGTCCACTGACCTCACCAACAATCAGTCAGCCTACTGATCCACGAGACCTTGCTATCGCTCTCGTGATATTGGAAGGAGACAAATATACTCGCATTCTCCCGGCTGACTGTATATCTCATCTCCAGGGCCAGTCAGGGAAGAACACCATTAAAGCTGCCTCTGAGACGAATAACAAAATCGTCAATTGGGTAAAGCAGGGAATTCTTCGCTGCGATAGCCTGGAAAATAGAAGTGAAGTACTCAAATTCTTTGTTCATACAGCAGAGGTGCAGTCATCCATCGGTGTGGTTCATATTGTCTGAACTGATGGGTCTATTCCAGGAATCTCGTAAATTTCGTAATTTCGCATCCATGTCAGCGATTGTGACTGCCTTGCAGTCAACTACAATTACTGGTCTGGGCCTAACATATGATCGTCTTCCGAGAGATGCCAGACGCATGCTTGAGGAGATGAATGATTTACTGGATCCACGTCATAACCACAGTGCCTATAGGACAATTTTGAAGGGCTCCGACAACCCTTGCATTCCTCTGTTCGGTATGAATAATGCTGATTGGACACAAACCACGACTAACTTGCAGATTACAGCCGTCCACATACACGATATGCATACTGCGTTTTTCCAAGGGAAAGATGTAGTAGAGATCAATGGTATCGATATGATCAACTTTACCAAGTGGGTAGCCTTCCACGGTTATTTGAAAGACGTCTTTCGGCACAGGCCTCCAGATGTTTCCCAATATCGTCAGACAAAGGCAGGAGTGCTGGCATACTTGGAGCACCAGCTCCGTGGCATCTCCGTGGGCTCGATTGTGGACCAAGCTCTGGAGGAAAGAAGCAGCAAACTGAGGCAGAAAGAGGACGTGATGCGCCAGCTAAGAATCCCAGAACTCCACGCCGTTGGTATGAGATAATGGTGTTCATTTTAAAGATCCGATAGACCCATCTGAAATAACCAAATACATTATATCAATAACTATGCATCCAATAATGTAATAGAATGTTCAAGTAGAGCGTGCAATAATAAGCAGAACAGAGCGATGATGGCGACTAGCATAACAGACATGCACACAAAGGTATTTAACAAGAAAATATCATACATCCAGTAATTATCAGACTCATCCGCTGAAGGCCCATAGTTTAATATCTCCATCATCGCTCCCAGAGACTATTTTATCCTCACCCAAGGCGAGACATGTTACAGCGCCACGGTGACCAACGAGAGTGGCCGTGCACCGACCATCTTCTCGAGCCCATACCTGCATGCCATGTGATTAGGAACAAGAAGCGTCAGAATCAACAGAACAAACCTTGATGGTACGATCATGACTACCACTGACAAGCCTCAGCTTGTCGCTTGCCACCGCCCATACACCTTCGATATGTCCAAAGAGCGTCTTGAGAGCTTGGCCTGTGTCTATATCCCACAGCTTGATGGTATTATCCAAGCTTCCCGATATGAGTACAGGTGTGCGTCGCTTCGACGAGGAGGATGGAGTCGCCTGGCCATCGACCGATTTACCTTTGTTGATCGGGACAGTGAAACTACTATCCGATGAAGAAAAAGTCGACGAGCCGTACGCTTGAGATATGAATCCCGTCGGAAGCGTCAGCGAAGAAGGATTATATCCAGGATGATCAGGCGGCGGCAGAGTCGCCCGCGAAGCCTTCGTCACTTCGCTGTCACTACCCACGGAACTCTCGCCACAGCTCTCGTCAACAAGTAAGAGTTTCATACTTTGCACCTGGCCAACGTGACCTGTAAACTGACGTACGCAAGTCCTGCGTGTCAGATCCCACAGTCTCATGGTCCCATCATCCGATGCCGAGAAGAGCATCTTCCCTGGATCGATTTGAGGTGCTGAACTGGAGGGTGGAGATGCACTCCCTGACGCTAGAGCGTCAAACATAGACGTACTCGACGAAGTTACAGGCAATGTAGTGTTGGATTCCGAATCCCACAGCTGCACCGAGTTGACCCAGTCTGAATGACCTCGGAGTGTAAACGCGGCGCCAGTTCTGAAATTCCACACTTTGACTGTCGCATCGACACTCCCACTCGCCAGCACGTTCGAATCGTAGTTAAGACAGACGATGCCTTCTGTATGCCCTTCCAGTGTACGTATACACTTGCCCGTCCTCCAGTTCCATACACGGATAGTATGATCCATACTCCCAGTGATCAGCTTCGCCTCATCAAACTGCAATGCTCTCACAGCACGCGTGTGACCTCTGAGACACGCCACCTCCGTGCCCGTCTCAAGGTTCCATACGCGGGCTGTGCGATCGTATGACCCCGTGATGAGAATGGGAAATGACGGGTGCGAAAGCGTCTCGCTAAACTGTAGGCACATGACTCCATCCGTGTGTCCTTTGAGAGTCTGAACAGTGCACCGTCCGCGACGCCAATTGCGCTCGATCGTAAGACGTTCGCTATAAACGTCTTTCCATGGTCGAGTAACAGAATCTACGGGCGGACTAGGAGAGCTCGGAACGAGAAGTGAGCGGTCGACATTCGATGATGATGATGATGATTGCGACGATGGCGAGTCACTGGATTCGAGTGGCAGTCGGAGAGCTCTCATTTGGGTTGATTGCGAAGTCTCGGATCGTTGCCGTTTCCGAGGACGTTCAGACAGACTGAGATCCTCCTCCAATTCCCTCTTGTTCAATGGTTGTGGCGAATGTAGACTGGGAGATGGACAAGGCGAAGAGGATAGGACGCGGACTGTTCGTCTATGTTCCAAGATCGGTAGACCCCAACCACAATTACGGCATTTCTGTCCGATATGCTGCTCGCATATCCCTCGCCACAGAATATCATCGTCTGCCAGCCTCTTCCAATGTTTGCTGACTTGGGCGGCGCGGCAAAGAGACATGGCATCCAGGTATCCGAGGACCTTGAGGGAAATTTCTCTAGGAAAGACGGTGAAACAGTCGATCCGAATGAGCTGTGCCAGGTGTTCTGTGAGTAAAGATAGCTGGGAGAAACAGCACATGGTGAGCAAGCCCTGGAGTATCAAGGCACGGCGGGGATGGGAGGAGGAAGAAAAATTTGACCATATAGCATTGACGGCCTCTCGTTCTTGGACGGGGAGTGCATCCAGGGACTGAAAAAGAAGATATGAGCGGATAAGAAGTACCGAGGAAAGAAGAATGTAGATCCCGAAGCTCGTGCAGATAGATACATAAGAAGACTCATGTTGGATGGACTCACCTGTTGCAGCTTGAGGTTTGTTCCTTCATCAGCCATCCTCTGATGGCGCACACACAACTTTCTTGCAGGAGGCTGAGCGGGAGCCTCGGAACGGGACTCATCTTCCTCCATGTTCTGTGCGTCGACGTCCTCGGTGACTTCGAGTTCGAAGGTGCTCGGTGGTGACGGGGAACGAACAGACTGGACCGAGGCGAGACGGGGAGCAGGGAGGGTATCACAGACGTAGGACTCCATTTTTTTTAAGGAAACGTCCAATGCAGGGTCGCGACGGGTATAAAAGGTGTTTGTGCACTGTCGGCGAAGTACGCACAACTTGCGCTCAATGGTGCAATTCACGCGTGACAACCTCTCGATTGCCTTTTTCGTCATCGCATACATAGCACACAACATCGTTTATACAGTTTGGATTCAAAATATAAGAGAGACTGAAGGTCGCGAAAACAGCACGAAAGAAAAATAGCCCTCTCCCCACAGGACGCGGCGCAGTAGCCTAACTCGCTCAGAGTCGAAATCCATATTACACTCTCAATCCAACGAGATCTTCAGTTGCTCCAATGGTATCGGCACAAAGTTATCCAGGTCGATCGACCGTGAAAGCAGCTCTGCTTCGCAATGTGGTGGAACGAGCTGTCGGATCAGGTCCGGACGAATAGAAAGCTCTACGGGATTAACGGGGGTGGCGTCAGCATTGGCGACATTAGACATCATCCTTCAACGATAACTCACCTTCGCGAGAAAAATCCATAAGTGGTGGGAATTCTTTTCCGTTGGGCATCCTGGCACCTTCGACGCGCAACTCGTCGAAGAAGGGATGAATCATCGCCTCCACCGCACTCAACCGCGCACCAGGTGTATATTCCAACAGCTTCGCCACCAAATCTATCGCCTCCGAAGCTGTGCGAGGTCGGAAGACCTGCAACAAAAGGCATCATCAATAGATGCAATGATGGCATGTCGGAAGCAAACTTACTTTCGAGAACGGATGCGGCTTGATTTGAGGGAATTTGTGCTCCATGTAATTGGGGTTCATGGTCTTGATCTGCTCCCTAGACGGCGTCCCAAGCACCTTGATAATCTCAACCAGTTGGTCAATGCCGCTCTCACCGGGGAACAGCGGTTGACCCAACATCAATTCCGCCATAACACAACCAGTTGACCAGATATCTGAAAAGAAAGAAAGAAAAAGTGGGTTGTGAGCAATTTCTATAAATCGCTTGACAAAACACCACTCACCGATATTCGTCGTGTAGTTAGTTGCGCCAAAAATGAGTTCTGGCGCTCTGTAATACCTCGAACAGATATAACTAACGTTGGGTTCCCCCGCCACCAAAATCTTGGCCGAGCCAAAATCGCAAAGCTTGAGAACGCCTGTCGCTGGATTCAACAACAAGTTCTGGGGTTTGATATCACGGTGGCAAATGCCAACTGAGTGAATGTACGCGAGGGAGCGGAGGAGTTGATACATATATAGTTTGATCTGCAATATAGGCATGGGCTGCTTGAGTTTCGCATAATGGCGGCTGGCGCGATAGACAGTCTCCGGTACATATTCGAGCATGAGGTTCAGATACACTTCATCTTTCTGTTGTGTCAAGTTGATGAGATATATGTTCAAATCGTGACCACTAGATCCGTACCTTATCACCATTGGAATAGAAAAAGGCTCGTAGGTCGACAACATTGGGGTGTGCCACCAGTCTCATAATTTGCAATTCACGATTCTATCAAGCAGGATGATTGGGGGCGCAGAATCAGCATTGTAAACAGAACTTGGACGCAAGATCCGATACGCTATCGCTGTCGCGCACGTATCGAAGAAAATAATCACAACGTACTTTGAACCTCTTGTCCTGCAACACCTTCTTGATCGCAATATCTTCGCCCTCCTTTGGCCCGCCGACGAGTTTCGCTTGAAAAACCACACCGAATGAGCCATTGCCGATCACCTTGCAATTGCTGTAGGAGATCTCCCTCGTGTCGCCCGACTTGCCGTCGGAAGCAATAACTTTAACCACTTTGTGAGGGTCATCGATAGCTGTAAGGAATTATGTCAGAGGAGGTTGATGCGGACGTCCGGGACCATCAGATTGGCGGTCATATGAGGCAGCAGCAGTAGTGCCAGGCTACCAACACAGACGGAACCACATTTGGCACAAAAGCCCAGAAATTTCACCATGAAAAGACAATATGACTGACGAGATATCTTCACACCGTTTATTGGTCCGTGTGTTGCCATCTGAAGAGCAAATTCCTGTCAAAGCGAGCCAAGACTTGGTCCGTACAAAAAGGGCGGCGAGACGTGCGCTATTGGTGGTCAGCACAACGCCAAAGGAGGGGATTGGGAAGGGCAGGAAAGCTGAGCAAAACAAGGATGAAGGAGGAGATAGAGATAGAGAACGTTAAGGTGAAGATAGCGGATTGTTGTTGGATGAGAAGTCGGAGGCGAGGAACAAAGGTCTGGTGATCACCCCCGCCACACATTACGTAAACAATGCCGAGTCCTGCTTCAAGTTTCATTTCCCTCCAGCTTCAAGTCATTCGCGCCCTTATCCTGAATCAGATCCAGCGCCTCCTCCTTCCTTCCAATGGCCTCAAACAGGCGTCACGTCCCCGGTTCGATCACCCAAGTCTTTCACCTCAGCAGACTCATCACACGCAAGATACATCCCTCCGGTCTGGAGCATATTACATTGCATTTTTTTCACCACGCACAGTTAGGATGACTAGTCTTTTCGGCCTAGTACTGGTCGATCGCGTGTCAGTACCGGCCTCGGTAGCGCAATATGTCATTTGTTGAACAGGTTGATCCCCGTTCCAATTTCTCATGTCTCTTGTACGTTGCGATCGTTCGCGATCAGATTGCAGCGACTGTGCTGATACCGTGGAACGGCGTGGGCGCAGTTCTACCGACAAGCCACCATTACGAACGGCCACTGAAGATCGTGTGATATGTATATCCCCGCGTATTGAGCCTGAAAAAATCGGGGAGAAGGTTTGCGGTCTCAGTGACTCATTTTGATGTCTGGAGCGCCACAGTTAAGCCGTCGGACAATCTTCTAGATTGCATTCAATTCAGATGTCCGCGGCGGCGGGCGGAGCTACGACTTGGCATATTCTATACTGCGAACACATTTCAAGGCATCTAACGTGCGCTAGAGCTTAGCCCAGGCATTACTGATCAATTCGATCTCCGTTGAAAGAGCCAGACGACAGCGTCCATTCACCAAAGACCGATCCCATATCTTCGATCCTCTCTTGGAGATTGTCTGTTCTTCCTCGGATTCCTCCGGCGGACTTCTGCGCGAGGTGGACCCTTGATTAATTACTCTCAACCAACTCTTGCGCACGAGTCCTCGCGAGTAATATATCATCCGAATACTCGTATCATTATCAATCCGTGCCTGATCCTGTCTGATCCTGAAATGGGTTATATCGATGACCTGGCAGTATACGCCATTTGCACTACAGATAGAATATTGAAATGGTGTAACACAAAAGCTTTCATGACCAATCGTTTTATGAACATGCGTTGCGTTTATATGAACATGGTATGCTATCCCTCTTCCGTTACTATTACAAAATAATTGCGTACGTAACAAAGGATATATGACACTTTCGTGTCCTGACAGGAATAATGTCATGGAGTAATCACGACGTTCTGTGCCAAATTGTATTCTGTCTATTTCCCTCCATTGTTATTTTTATTTCTGGGCTGTCAGCTGAGGCCTGAGGATCCGGTGCACCAATTTTGAAACTTCCAAAATTGTAACGCACATCCACAACAGGCAAGTAGTAGTTGAAATCGGCAATCGACGCCCGAAATCCGACCAGCACATAGGGCTGACAATACCTTTGGAATACCCTGTGCTCCTTCGCATCATGACTCGGACCTATGTGGGTACCAGACTTTCTTTTACGTCCCAAGGCCAAGTATGGTTTTACGCAAGT
Source organism: Piloderma croceum F 1598 (assembly GCA_000827315.1). Lineage (NCBI taxonomy): Eukaryota > Fungi > Basidiomycota > Agaricomycetes > Atheliales > Atheliaceae > Piloderma > Piloderma croceum. The sequence goes on along the minus strand of KN833002.1, from coordinate 416,924 downwards.
TGATCAAGTCTCCGGGTATTTTTTGCCGAGGCAAAGTGGAAAAACCGAATTTACCCGAGGAGACACATAAAAAGCCTACGATGCCCCCCTGAATCTCACAGACTCAGATAAGATGTCTGTCTCTCAAGGAACAGCACTCTCTGAACACGATCACGATCAGAATGACGCACTGACGATTCATAGCCTTGTTGTCGAAAGCCACCCACCTGAGAAGAACCATAAACTTCTAGGAACGCCCGATATAGCTCATAAAATTACACAGCTCCCTGGGAAAGGCACAGTGAACGAGCCTTATGTTGTCGATTGGGACTTGGACGAGCCTGCGAACCCGTACAATTGGACCAAAAGGCGGAAATGGACTATCACTGCACAGTTGGCTCTGAGCACATTCACTGTGTCGTTTGGTAGCAGCTCCTACAGTGGGGGGTTAGCGTTCACAGAACACGATCTTCATATTTCAGAAGATTTGGCCGTTTCAGGGATCTCCTTGTATGTTCTAGGGTTCGGCATTGGACCTCTTGTCATGGCGCCGTTAAGTGAGGTACGGCTTTTAAAGTATTGATTCTGACTATCTGCCATGACTGAACCTTCGGTGACAGATGTTTGGAAGGGTGAATGTTTTCCAAACTCACCTCCAGTCGAGCATTCCTGACCAACCAACCCCCCTAGCGTCCTGTGTTTCTCACGACGTATGTCATGTACACTCTACTCAATATCGGTGGTGCGTTGGCGCACAACAGCGCAACACTGCTATCCTGCAGACTTCTAACAGGCCTTTTTGGCTCTGCCCGTATGTTGGCCTTTTCACAATCCGGTCCTGAGACTTATTTGGATACTAGCCCTCACCAATGCTGGAGGAGCCCTCTCGGATTTTTGGAATCCTCGAGAACGCGGTCTTGCAGCAGCCATCTACTCTACTGCACCGTTTCTAGGTCCTGTGGTTAGTTGCCTCCCATTACTGATAAACCCGTGAGGACGATAGTTGACTGCGTACCAGATTGGTCCCATAGTAGGAGGTTTTGTCGCTGATGACCCAAGACTCGGGTGGCATTTCAATTTCTGGATCGTGCTCATGTTATCTACGTTTACTCTTATGCTTGGTTATTTCATAACGCCTGAAACGGTGAGGATTATTAATCTATACTCTTTGACAGGTGCCTTTCTCACCATTGAGTCCTTTTAGTATGGTCCAGTTTTGTTACGAAAGCGAGCCAAGGAGCTCTCTAAAGCATCTAACGGTGCCATATACTATATCTCCATTCTCGATCTTACCCGCTCCAAATCCATCGGCGAGCTCTGGCTGTCAAACTTGAGCAGGCCATTCGTCTTTCTCTTCACAGAGCCTATAGTGACGATGTTTGCCATCTACGTCTCGTTTGCATACGCGACTCTCTACGCAATGTTTTCGGCTTTTCCTATCGTCTTCCAAGAACACAGGCATTTTACTGCAGGTCAGAGTGGACTTGCGTTCCTCGGCATCGGATTAGGTATCTGCACTGGTTCGAGTTTAACTCCAATACAAAACAGAATATATTGGCGAGCCATTGATAGAAGCGAAACAGGAAGGGCGCCACCAGAAGCGTGAGTCCCGGCAGTACAGCTCGGCTGCGATGGGTGATTAACTGCGCAGCATAGACGCTTACATCTGGCAATGTTTGGCGGATCTCTCCTTCCAATCAGTTTATTCTGGTTTGCATGGTCAGGAATTCACTTTTATTTTTCTCGCACCTCATAAACTGAGGCCTCCAAAAGGACGACCCAGCCCTCCATCCATTGGATAGTACCCATCATCGCCGGCGTCCCTTTCGGAACAGCTGTCGCTTTGATCCTGATAAGCCTTACAGCATACCTCATGGATACCTACACAATTTACTCAGCAAGCGCCATCGCCTCCACAGTCGTCCTACGATCCGCATGCGCCGCTGCATTCCCTCTGTTCAGCCCGCCCATGTTTGCGAAACTGGGCGATCAGTGGGCATGTAGCGTGTTTGCGTTTATGGCGTTGGCATGCACTCCCATGCCAATTGTGATATGGGTAAGTATTGCATATAAATAAGGGGGGCAGTAGGCTGATGAAGGGAATGTTACACAGAGGTATGGCCGGTGGATACGAAGCAAGTCAACGTGGGGTTACAAAGAATCCGACTTTTCAGAACTCCAGACCGGCGATCCATCTAGGCCAGAGACGATAATAGGAACAGCGGCGAAGGGAAAGGATCTCACCAGCAAAGACCTAGAGAAGGCATAAATCCGTGAGAACATGCAGACCATGACCACAGCGTAGACAGATACCACTTGTAGCTATAGACGTGCCGCATAGACATCATCATCAAGAATCATGTATCCTCTCGTTCGGGTTGCTGCATTGTATTTTGATCGGTAGGTGGATTTCTTCCTCGATGCCCGGCATTCCCGCCTCTGCCTCTCCCGTTGTTCCCCCGAGTCTCATCTGCCTCCCCCACACCCCGCTCTACTTTCATCGCCTCCTCTTCCAACCCCCCATCAAATCCGGGCGCCGCCTCCCTAACAGCATGAACCTCAACCCTCATAAAATCTACCGCAGCCTGCGCCTCCCCCATCCCCCACTCCTCGCTCGCCTGCCTCTCCACCTCCTTCATAACCGCCACCCTCGTATCCCTCACTCGCCTCGGAATTGAATACAGCGGCGCAGGAAACCGACTCCCGATATGATTCAGGACCAGCTGCTGGGCTCCTACAAGCTTCGCAAAGGACCCCGCCATACCCGGCGTCGAATGCCCACGTTCTCTAACTTTAGCTTCTACTGTCTCTGTGGTTCGTTTAGCACTTGAGTTTGGGTCGATGGAATGGGGAATACAGGCGTCGGTTGATTCGTGGATGAGAAGGGAAGGTGATAAACAGAGTGGGAGGATGGGTGTGGGGTCGTTGGTGTCGCCTAGGACGACTATTTTACGGGACAAGGGAGGGGATTCACGGATAACATAGCCAAGACACGGGGCTATACATCCGCTTGAGATGAAATAACGGTGAACACTAGAGATCAAGGACCCACCTCTATGTAAGATCGGCCCAGCATCAACAGCCACATTTCCCTTTGACACAAAGTTTCTCCAAAATCCATCTTCCTCCCTAGCCCATATATCCTTACCCTGACATTCACTGGAATGCATGACCTCTGGGGGGGTACAAGGGGTCACTTCGTCATTGGCACTGAGCAGCTCATGCACGACATAACGGTCCGCTGTTCGTGTGTGTGTCATCTTGAGGATTGAGCGAATGAAGGTGCGGATGCCTGCTGGCCCGTATATCTCGACTCTTGGCTGTGGAGGGGGCTATAGGCGTGGAATTTATATAAGCGGATGGTACGTACAGGTTTGGCTGTGTCGGATTCTTGGGGCATTCCCAGAGCGTTTCTGAGGAGCGGTACGAGACCCATCGTATGGTCCACTGGACACACGTCAATTGAAATGCATCATGTACATATTCACGAACTTACCATGCATATGTGTGACGAATATCTTTGACAATCTGCTGACCTTGAGACGATGTGTGCCATAAGGTTGTAAAGCAAACTGGCGGAGAGTGCCCTCGGCACAGTCCACCACTGGGGGATATGATTACAGGGCATCAGCGAAAGAGATAGAAGCTAGGGCGCACTCCATAGTGAACCGTCGGCTTGGACATCGGCAACGAGGGATGAGCAATTGCGGGAGTCTGAAGGGCCTCCACCGCTGGAAGTGCCGAGGAAGGTGACGGTCATTGGGAGAGGGGCCATCCTTGGACGACGGGCGAGGACACGCATCAGATATACTCGCACGTGACAGCACTTGTTCAATTGGCTGACAGGTTTTGCACCAGCGGCTGCTCCATCTCCCCCACGCTCACAAAGCACCCATGGCTACCTCCCGCGATCCGATGCCCCACGTCTTCGTGTTCCCCCCAGAAGAAGAGCAGCTCGCCCACCCCCCCTTTTGCTACTTCGATGCCACGGAGAGCACCGTCACAGACTACGACGAAGATGACGACGACGACGACGACGACGACGATTCTCCGTCCGACTCCCAGTACATCGACGTGGCCCTCGATTTCATCAGGGACTCTCACGATGCCCCCATATATCGAAGGGCTTCCCTGGACGAACCAAGTGACACTCCGCGAAAAGGCGGAAAGCGTCCATCAAGCGTCCTTCCTTTTATAAACTACAGAAACGACGGAGGGCCCAGGGAACTGCCGGAAGACATCGCAGAGGTCGTCAAAGTCAGGCGCAACGAAGGCAAGGTCGACCCTTCTGCCGCCAACTCCACCCAACGTTCCAGATCAATTAAACTCCCGTTCCAAAAGGCGTTGAGATCAATCAAGAATGTCGCCAGAGCCTCCTCCAGTCGGAAACCGCATGTGAAGAGTATATGGTCGAGTAGCTCCAGTGTACCGAGCAAGGAGGAGGTCAAGCCGCAACCACCGTCCCCAGTTTTGACCCCGCCCTTACTCATACGGAAACCTTCGCGACGATTATCACAGCTATTCATTCGTAGCAATAATCGCTCCAACGTCGATTTGATCTCGACAACTGCTTCCGAGCCCGAGCAAGCTCCTGCACCCCCACCCAAATCTCCACCGAAGACATCTAGTCCCGTAATATCCACCGCGCAGTCCTCGTCGCTCCCTTACCTCCGAAACACAGACACCTCCCCGTCCGTCGACGACCTAGGAGACGCAAACACGTCCCAACTCATCTCCCAAAGTCTATCATCGTCGACATCCAAGCGGTCATCTAAGCGATTGTCCGTCGTGGACCTCCACCGTCTCTTTACCTTCTCAGCCTCTTCCATTTTAGTGGAAGATCAAGACTCGAGTCCGCGACCGTCCCCGCCACCCCTCCTCGATACCGCATCCACAACCTCCTCCACCTCCTCACACAACTACCTTCCCATCGATTTCTCTCCCACTTTCGGGAGTGACGGCAATCTCGCGTCCAATGGCAAAAGTAACACCCAGTGGCGGGCCACCCAGGTGCAACAGCATCACTCGAGTGGCGAGCCCGTCGGGGTGCCGAGGGATATCGACGTGGAGATGAGGCTTGATTCCCTGCATTTTGATTCATTGAGTTTTGATCCGGAGGATTTTGATGTCTCTATGGCGGTGGCCGGCAATCAAAGGTTGTGAGGTTAGTCTTCCCCATCTTTCTCTCACCCACAGCCCCTCTTATTCATTCACAGACTTACACACCAAATGGAACTTCTTTATTTATTACACGCATCACCTCGCATTGAACCGCATATATTCATCTCTCGCAAATATTTCTGCTTCACTCTCACTTTCATCAAACGTATTATATACCTCTCACACACGCACGAGCAAGCTCGAGTCTCCCTACAATCACTTTCGCTGTTTCCTATCTCATAATTCTCTCAGTGTACAAATATCACCGACGTTACGGCATGCCCATTAGCATTTTTAACCCTCCCCCTCTGCTTTCTTCTGCATTATACACAGACTCGGATTCCATCTGTCTTGAAATTGCATTTTTCACTCCGCGCTTGACGCGTCCAAAACATGCAGTGATTTATTTAGCACGTGATGAACGCGTATCCCGCTATCTTATCTTACGCCACGATCGACTCGCCTTCACCGCTCCCTCAACTTGCTCTTGCTGCCCACCGGCGTTTGACACAAACAAATTGTCAATCCGTTCCAATTCGAGTTATCAACTCCACTGACTATGGTTGCACAAGGCCGGCCCAACGCTGCTAGCTCGTCGACGTACGAAACTTCTCTTCTCTGGTCCCCGGAACTGAGCATGATTCTCCGGGACCGACGTAATGGTCTGGCTGTCAGTGCTAGGCCCAGGTGCCTGACTCGGCTTCCGTCCCAAAAATCACTGTGGCGCCGCAGGTACCTTTCATCTGGATGTTGGTACGCTTACACGCAAGGATGTACTTACTCTAATACCTTCCTTGGACCCGCTCACCCTAGACAGTGTGTCAGGTATCAATCACATATACCCAACATGGCCTCACCGTGCCTTTCTGGTCTCCTGTCTTTTTCGCATCACTACCTTGTTTTCTTTGGCACTTGCCTGGCTCCCGTTTACCCGCTTTAAACCGTATCGTCTTCGCCTCTTGATCAATACCCTCATGGCGGACACGCCGGAAAGGATCCGAATATAACATCGTCGCATATCCGTCACATATTTAAAATAATGGCATGATTTAAAATATGCACACATGGCATATGCTATTATTTTTAATATGTGTGACACTTTTTTTGAATATGCGACGTGGTTATATTTGGGCATGTCCGCCGTGCCTGGACTCGTACCTGTCTTCGAGCTACTTGAATCGGTTTTGCTTTTCTAGCTTTGTGTCTCTGTATGTTGTCTTTCCTGGATCATCTAAATCATATAGCCCCGTCATCTTCTGATCATCAAAATCATCCTGGTTCCTCCATTTACCCATCCATATCTTCTTCTGACTGCGTACCCTGGGCCCCTACATCTCGCTAATTTTGTTACATATTCTTTCCTCGCTGATCTGGCTTTCTTTAATTTACATTGACATCTATTTCTGTGCCAGATTTACATATAGCCTCTTCTCCGCTCTTCTCGCCTTTACTTACTCCAAATCGTTCTTGTCCTTTTCTTTTGTAAATTTTATATTCTAAATTTCATTGAAATTTCTACATCGATCTTTCCATGTTTCTTGTCCGTTTCTTATGTAGATGAACTGTACCATTTCGACCACAAATTGATGGGTAAACTGGTAAAGGCTGACCGTGAACCTATGTGCCAAATAGTAACGGTGAATTGTGTCCGTGAACTTGCTTCTGCATATGTACCTAAAGTTCCCAAAAAATTGTCACGGGTCAGTATCACCAAGAAATAGGTATATGCACATAGGAGTTACTGGTACGCAAGGCGGATAGCGCAATCTGCGATTTGGTTCCCATTCGGTTTTGCCTGGTTTTGCTGTCCTTCAGTTCGATTCTGGATGGAGGCAATATTTATCGGGAATATTGTGGTCACGTGACACAACTATGTGGTTTTGCTTGTCCGTTGGAGTCCATATTAAATTCCAGCCCATAGCATTTTACTGCATTATTATACAATTATGTGAATCAATATTTCTAATTCGTGTCCGTCATGGGTTAAATTATACAAGCACTGAAAATAGTCACGTGACTGATTTGAGATTTGTTTCAATTTTGATTGATACTAACTTGATACGTACAATTTATGAGAGGTATGAAATGGAGTATTTGCGCAAAAT